>QLSS01000065.1:363624-416170 GCA_024372645.1 Trichomalopsis sarcophagae
TCTCTCTCTCTCTCTCTCTCTCTCTCTCTCTCTCTCTCTCTCTCTCTGCGCAGACTGCGAGGCGGGGTGCAGGGAGGCCAAGTCGTCGCGCGCACTCGTGCGGAATTAACACTTTACAAAGCCAACAGCCTGCTGCAGAGAGTAAGAGCTCCTCCGGCCCTTTTGCCTACTACTACTCTCGTCACGGAGACTGGAGCAGGGGCACTGTACTGTAGCTGGCAAGTTTCAGCGCAGCGACTGCTGGGGCTACACCGTCTAGCCGGCATCCGCACTGCAGGAATCGAGCTGCTCCGCGCAGGGCATTCTTCGCGGCTTCGCCGTTTGCGCTTTTTGCTGCTGCTACTGCAACCGAGTCAGCGAACATATCAATCTTTCTTCGCGGGTACTAATGCATAAGCGCTGTAATGCGCCGGATAATCACGCCAGTTTTATATTCGATTTGGTAATTAAATCGCCGAGTATTATACTCGTGAATACAGCAGGCGTCGTAAATTAACCGGGAAATGCTTGATCGAAATATCGAAGTGCATCGCATAATGTGATCAACTTTTCCATTGCGAATTAGACGTATCGATTATCCCGTCATGAAACTCATATTCGACTCATATTCGGCGCAACCTTCATATTCGACTTGCTTATTCGAGCTAATAGACGAAGCAATAATAATTGACGCTCCTAATTCGCATTATCTTTCAGAGCGAAAAAGACGAAGCTCCCGATGAGCAGTCGATGTCGTCGTTCATCATCAGAAAGCCAAGCGACGAAAACGCTGCCCGCGAACAAAAGAAAAAGCGCGCTCCCATTATACGCATACACGTCGACCTCGAGAATGGCGCGAGATTCTTGCGAAGATGGAGATCGATCGGGCGTAATAATAGCCAGGCTTCGCCGGTGAAAATAATCAATTATGCGCGAGGCCAAGACGAACGATGCCCCATCGATTGCTGCATCGCGGCGGAGAGGGGGGGGAGGGGGAGGGCGAGGAGGGAAGCTTTATTCGCGCGACCTGCATCGAGCCGGCGACGGAAATAGAAGCTCTCTGTTTACCCGATGTGCATACACCTTTTATATACCCGCGCGTGGCTATTAATATGTTCAGGCAAAACTGATTAATGGTGTATGCATGCGCGCGCGGGTATATCCATACACTGCCTCGGCATATAGTTCGTAGATGTAAGCAGCTTATTGCAGCGGAGCTGGGGGGCGATGTAAGCGAGAGCTAATGTTAGCTCTGCTCGACTATTTTTATCGCCGCGCGCTGCCTAATCGTTTGGCGATTCAACGCCGCCGACCGCGGCTTAACGAGACTGATTAAAAGAAGTAGCCGCGCGACTACCATCGATCTTGTCGGCGTATGAAACAGTCGTCAGAGCAGAGCAATCGAAAGGTCTCTCGCTCATCAGGTTCATTCGTTCATCAAGCCTCGCTCGCACGCGCGCGCGCGCCCCTCCGCCGGAATATTAAAAATTACCCGGAGTTCGTGATTCGACTTTAATGCCTACTTCTGCCGCCCGTTATTTACGACCTCTCCGGCACCTCTTTTTTCTTCTCCGCTCTCTCGCTCTTACTCTCTCTTTTTATTATTATTTGTCTGGGCTTTCGTCGTGTTGAAAAACGATGCGTCGGAGTGGCTGCACAGGTGGTGTACAGCACTATGCGGCATCGGTTATTGAAAAAGTGCGATTTCCGACATGGAAAGGCAATTTATGGCAGGTGAAATATTCAAAGGGAATGCAAATTCCAAATTTATCGACATTACACACAGCGCTCCGCGTTATGCTCTGCAGCCCGCGCCCGCATAGACGAGCTGTACGTGTGATTGCAGCAGCAGCAGCAGCGTGCTTTTTTTTGCGACTCAGTATCGAAAGCTCGAAATGTCTGAATAAAACGCGACGAATTTATTAATATTTTTTGTAAAAGCTCGCGCGGGACATTCACGCGGATTTTCATGACAGCCGTACTGACCATTTCCGAGAATCAGCAGCGCTGCTTTCGGTATTATTTTTTGTGAACTATGAACACAGCGAGCGGCTTTTCCAAACGTCTCTCTTTGACGCGCGCCAATAATAATTTTTGTTCGCGTTTGAAGCTATAACGAAGAAAAAGTTTGATAAAAAAACGACGTTAACGGCCGAGTTAATTGCAAACTTTACGAGGGCCGCTGCTGCTGCTGCAATCAATCAATCGAAATGAAAAAAGCAGCCCTGCGCGAGGACGCGCTTAATGCAATAAACGCTGCTGCTGCGCCGCTACACGCGGAAGTGCGAGCTCGAGAGACAAAGCCGTGTAGCGTAACACAAAGCAAGAGCAGTGACTGCTTCTCCGAGTCGCCGTCGCGTTACACCACTTTTTTGCCTGGCTTTTCCAGTCTGCGGAGTTGTAACGAGAATGCAGCGTATACTCATTAAAGAGCTCGCAGAGAAGTGCCTCGCCGCTCGCGAAATTACCTCGCACGAGCTGAGCAGGTGAGGTATGGTCCTCTGAAGAATTAAATTAAAAATGGTTCGCCGTGTGCGAATAAAAACAATTGCACTGCTACGCGAAGGGGCTTTGACTCGTGTATAAATACCAATCGATAGGCATCCGCATAAAGTCTCATCGAGCAGCAGTACCGTCGCAGCCAGCCAGTTCGCGGAAGGCAACGACTCTGTAAATTCTCCGCTCCAGCGACGACAGGCGTTTTTCAATAACATTTTTCCCCGCGTGTCTCTCAATTTCGATTTACCCCTAGCATTACGGCACGCTGCAGTAGCTGTATATAGGTGTGTATATACGCGAGCGCAGATGAGGAGGAGGAGGAGGAGGAGGAGGAGGAGGCGGAGGCGCTCGACGAGGAGGAGGGAAAGGAGACGAGGGCGTCGTCGTCGTCGTCGTTTCATTGTGCGCCCGGCGCGCATCCGGCATTGATCACCTTCCCTCGGATCCGTCTAATTGCGGGCGTTTGTTCGCCAAGGCGCGAAATGTCGATGCTAATTGCCCGTTTCGGCTCGCACGCGCTCCTCAAAGTTCCTACACGCCGCCAGTGTGTACTTGCGGGGGAAGCCACCACGAGCCACGCTGTCCCTTTGTCGGAGAGGTCGTGGCTCCTTTTTTTCCCGGGCATGTCGTTATACACTTTCGCTTCATTTTGTAGACGCGTGCGCGGGGGGAGTGGTCAGTGCTCATAATGGATGTGCCGGCGCACTGGGAATTCACAATGCGTTCTATTCCGAAGGGCTGAAATCTGATGAGGCAATGCGTCGCTCCCTGGTTTTCTTCCGCGTCGCCTTGGGGCTACTTTTAGACGGCCTTTTCCATACTTGTGCAAAAGACAAAATCGCCCGAATCCGAATTCGCTGAAAGAAGCCAATCTACTGACCTTTTCAGAGCTCTGGAACATATTGTTTCAGCGACACGAGTTGACGTGCGATATGCGCGCTTACCGTTTTAATTACTTCAAACAACCATTAATGAATTTCATTTGGCGTGATTCCTACTTTTGAATTTCCTTGCTCGTCGGCGACGCGCGCCGCCGTTTCACCCGATGACTCGAGATAATCCCCGATCGCTCGCGCTGCTGCAAAGCCCTCGACACTTTTCAGCGACCGCGAGGAGCGTAATTTGGGAAAAAAATCACGAAACGCTGCGTAGCCTGCTCGCCGCCACGCTGGCTTCTAAATCATGCATATATATGCGTACACGCACGAGTGCGCGCAAAGAGGGCGGTTTTAATTTTTACCGATTTTTCCAGCTCGAATAAATCGCGCGGTCGTACACAAGCTCTCGTGCGTGAAAAATCAGCGGATGATCGAACGCAAAAAAGTTGTCTCGCGACAATATCCGCGTATCGGGAGCGTTGCTTAGCAGCGACAGAACACGTCCACCTGATAGGGCTTATCGAGTCTTTAATTCAGGAAGGCTGCATTAGCGCACGTGCGCCCCTCGTGCATTAGCCCGCATTACGCTTTGACGGTGGAATCGATGCTCCCCTGCCTACTCCCCCGTGCGATGCAGCGCAGCGGCAGCGGCGATGCAACACCGGCTTTCAAGGTGGGGGTGAAGGGGGGGGGGGGCGCTCGTCTGTGTGTGTGCCTGTGCCGCCGCCACCACTCCCGAGAGCGACGTGCGTTTTGACACTTTGATGAGGTCTGGAGGGTCATCGAAGGGTTTCGGCTGCGGCTGTGGAATTGTGATAGGCGATTGGTTAAATTGACTTTTAAGTGCGTGAACTCCCCCGCAGGCTCTCACTCGTGCGCGATTGAGTGACTGAGTTGCCGATGGGCAAGTGGGGGGCTAAAAAGTCATTTGTGTTTCAGCGAGTGTTTTTTTCACTCTGAATATTTCGTGCTGCGTAATTCGTTCGAGAGCTAGAGTATAACCTCGATCGCGCGCGCTTTAATTAAAAACCGACAATATTCATGACCAAAATTGATAATCAACAGTATAAAAATAAATGTCTCTCGTTGCTGATGATTATTCCATTTCACGGGTGTATTTTTTTTTTTAAGTGGCATTTCAAACTCAAAAGTTCATCGCTTCATCTACGCAAGCCTTCCACGTATTTCTATTTTGTGCCAACCCCATCCATTGCGCACCCTCCCTCCCGATTTCAGTTAAGAGTGCTCTATACCTCCGTGACAGCCAATCAGAGCCGCGGATTTTTCTTAACAAACTACGGCTTTATTATTAATGCTTTTATAAAATAAAAAATTTTATAATATTCTTTAGACTTTTCTACACGTGGGATGATTTCTAGATTTAGTAAATAATTATTGTAAAGCCGTAAAATAAATGTTGAAAGTTTTGCTCGATATGTCGTCTGCTTCCGCAGCACAAGCCACCAACGGCACCAAGAGACGCGAACGAACAATTGCTGATTGACAATTATCTGAGCTAAATTTCGACTGAAACGTTATCATCCCACGCACGGAAGAACCCAAAGAATATTATATATGCTTTTTGCATCTCAAAATGAAAAAATAGAGTTGCAGTTTGTTGCGAAAAAATACTTGTGCTGCGGAAGCAGACGACATATCGAGCAAAACTTTCAACATTTATTTTACGGCTTTACAATAATTATTTACTAAATCTAGGAATTATCCCACGTGTAGAAAAGTCTAAAGAATATTATAAAATTTTTTACTTTATAAAAGCATTAATAATAAAGCCGTAGTTTGTTAAGAAAAATCCGCGGCTCTGATTGGCTGTCACGGAGGTATAGAGCACTCTTAAGTCCGTTTTTACGTTATCCCCCCACCTGCGCCTATGTCTACCTAGAGGTCGCGGTGTGCTTGGCTTTTCGTTTCATTATACGCGCTGCTGTGCGATCGTCTCCCATTCTTGCCACGTGCCCTGCCCAATTCAATCTACGCGATTTAATTATTCTGTTTATATTCGGTGACGAGTATAAATTGTGTAACTCGTCATTGTGCACTTTCCTCCACTGCCCGGTTTCTTCATCTTTCTTTGGCCCGTATATTTTTCCGCAGAACATTATTTTCGAGCACCCTAATACGGTTTTCTTCCGCTTTAGTTAGCGCCCAGGTTTCGCACCCGTACAAAATTACCGGCATTATTATAGTCCTATATATCCTTACTTTTACATTTCTAGATAGCAGTTTTACAATCTATTCACGGCGTAGAAGCAGGCATTACCCGAATGAAATCTCTTGTTAATCTCGGCTTTAATTTCGTTTCGATCATTTATGGTTGTGCCTAAATATCTGAATTCGCTAACCTTTTCGAAAGTATAATTTCCGACTCTAAGATCACCGTCACCTTCGCAAATGCCCAGTTTGTCCATGATCATATATTTCATTTTCCTCTAGCCCCGTGTCAGTTGTATAACAACTGTCTTATAGTAAACATTTGATCGCTCGTCGACCTGTTACGCCGGAATCTACACTGATACTCTCCTATTATATCTTCCGCGAAGGGCGTGACTCTGGCCTGTATTATGTTTGATAGAACTTTGTAGCAGGTAGCTAAAAGTGAGATTCCCCGGTAGTTATTGCAATCTGTCTTATCTCTCTTTTTGAAAATCGGTATAATGATGGATTCTTTCCAGTTTTCCGGCATCCTTTCATTTTTCCAGATGGCACATACTAGTTTATAGATTTTAAAAGTGAGCTCGACGCCCCCATATTTGAGTAGCTCGGCTGGTATAGAATCGTTTCCCGCGGCCTTATTGTTTTTTAGTTTTTTGATCGCGGCTTCTACTTCTTTGTAGGTCGGTTCTTCCATATGGAGTTCAGCAGTGTGGATTTCATCTCCCTTTTCCTCGCAGTTTTCATGTACGTTTAGTAACTCATCAAAATATCCTTTCCACAGGTTTAGCAGTTCATTTTCGCTTGTAACGAGATTCCCGCCCTCATCTTTCATTAATTGCGATCTACTCTGGAAACCCTTCCTAATAGCGTTGATTCCTTTGTAAATCTCGCGCGGGTTATTTTCATTACTGTTAGTTTCTATTTTTCTAATCTCGTTCTTTTGGTACTCGCGCTTTTTGTTTCTGTAAATCACATCCACTTGCTTTCTTATTTCGTGGTACTCTTCTACGGCCCTATCGTTTCCATTGTGAACGCTGTCTACTTTAGCCTTTTTGCGCCTTTCAAACCAGAGTTCGCACTCTTCGTCAAACCATGGTTTGTTCTTTGGCTTTTTCTTTTTACCTAGCACTTTGTTCGCGGCCTCTTTTACCGTTCTTTCGATAGCCCCCCATAGACTGTTTGGGTCGTCATCTACCTCCGTCGGTGTATCTGTGTCCTCGAGAACCTGAAACCGGTTACTTATTTCTACTTGATACTGAATTCGCTCTACCCCGTTTCGTAGCTTTTCAATGTCGAAGGTTTCTACTTTGTTCGCCCATTTACTATTTTGCCCGGCTACTAATTTGGCTCTTAATTTGGCCACTACTAGAAAATGATCCGAGTCGCAATCCGCCCCCCTATAGGTTCTTACGTCAAGTACATTTGTGTGGCTCCTCTTATCGATAAGGAAGTGATCGATTTGATTTTGCGTGGCTCAGTCTGGCGATGTCCACGTTGCTTTGTGTATATCCTTGTTCTTAAAGCACGTAGTTTTTACTATAAGATTTTTTGCCGCCGCGAAATGTATGACTCTAATACCGTTATCGTTATACCCCCACTACTATTTTGGTGTCGTAAGACGCGAATTGGTCGATTAATTGTTCTAAAGCTTCGTAATAAAGATCCTTTACCTCTTCCTCTTTGTCCTCCGTAGGACAATGTACGTTAATAACCACGTAATTGTACCACGCTCCTTCGATGATGATATACGAGAGTCTGTCGTTCACGAATCTGAAACTTTTAACAGCGTGTATAATTCGTTTGCTAACCAGAAATCCGGTACCTAAGGAGTGTCCACTCGCACCCCCGAATATAAAGGTGAAGTTATCGTTGTTGTGGTGCTTATTCGATTTATTTGCAGCTAACCTCCTTCTCAGGGGTCTTTTCTCTATCCGCAACCTGGGGACGCGCTGTGTAGCGGCGATAGGCATCCACCCGTCCGCTCTGGACGACTACGCCCAAGACCCGCTTAGGGTACCGGCGTTGCAACAGATTTCACGGGTGTATACATTTTTTAAAGCATATCATATTCGAAACGAATCTCGTTATCGATACGCGTCCGATTGCAGGCGACTTACTCTACTGAAAACATAGACGCGCTCGCTATTCATCGCCAGTGTCGCTATACTTTCAATCGATTCAAAACGCACACGCGCTTATATTTTTCGCACGTCATTATCGCTAAAACTGCACGAATGCTTGCAAACAAAAGCTCGGGAAGAAAGGCGCTGTCACAGACGCACACGTCTGCAACGCGAGCAGCGAGACGAGTCAGCGATAAGAGTCGAGCAGCTGAGTCGTACTGCGATGCATGCGCTTCGGATGTATCGTAGACGTTAGCTCAGTGGTTAGAGCACAGGCCTCTGGCTCTCGGGTACACGAGTTCGAGTCCCGTCGTCTACTTTTTCGCTTTCGACTCTGTCCATACGGACAATGCATTTAATTAACGGAAATAGCTACTGAGGCCAGATGATGAAAATAAACGCAATCATCAGCGAGTGATACTGTTCGGTATCTGATTTAGCTCAGAGCAGCAGCAGCGGCGGCGGAGGCGGCTCATCTTTAATCCATTTTAGCTCTCTTTATTTACCTGTTCCGCCAACGGATCCATCTCTCGCGCCAGCTAACAAATGAGCACAGAGGCAGCGCTGGCCGCGAACCTCGACTACTCTCTCCCCCTCCCCCGCGGTCCGTTTTCTTTCGGCCGCGCACGCGGATTTTCGGATGCCGAGAATTTAAAATTGAAACGCAGCTTTTTGTCGCGCGGCCACCGACGCGGCTCGTTGCCGCCCGGCCTTTGCATATATTTTCGCATCGCCCGGCACGTATTGTTGAATTCTCCGTTTGTTTCCAAAGCTTTATTTTTTCGCCTCTCTGGCTATTCTTATGTAAATGAACTTTATGGTTCGTTTATAACGCGCTACTTTTTCCTCACAAAGAGTTTTGCGCCTTGTTTTTCTTCCTCGAATATACTCATCATGGGTTAGGGCGTGCAGTCGATATCCTTCAGAAGCGCCTTAAAAAAGTATTCATAGCTCGCAGAGTGAAATATTAATTTCGGCATGTACAGCTGCGAAACGAGGAAACCCGCAGCTCGTTACACTGGCCGTAGTGGAAGAAACTCCGCAGCTCCCGCGCGTCTGCAATCGTCAGGCGGCAGCCGGCGGTTCTTGACAATTAACAAGCCCTGCGCGCAGCTTCCTTTAAGCGAGCGCGCAATAAGAATACGCCGAGCAAGTCTTATACCAAGAGAACATTAATTATCTCGAAATATTATTTGCGCGTCCATCAACGTCTTATCGCTCCGCCGCCGCCGCGCATAAAATCGTCTTCGCAATTTTCACCGCTCTCTCGTATCTCCGGCTGCTCTCGCTCCCTTCCGATGATAAGGCGCTCGTGTAACCGTGTGACACGCTTCTCTCGGTGAGGATGACGAGTGTCTCATTAACGTCGATACGTGCCGGAGGCCTATACATATATACCCCGATGCCTGTCAACGCGGCGAGAAGACTCCCTTCTTTTCACGCGCTCTGTTTTGCTCCTCGCGGGGGGAGAGGGCCGCAGCTTCTTTTGCACGCACCGCTGCTGCGACAATGGGGGAAATTAACTGAATTATTGATCGGAAAATTAAGTGAAGTATCGTGATATGCTTTTTGATGCTGATTTGTGTGAGTGTGTAATCAGCAAACACCGTCCATATTTATTGTGCTTTCAAAGACTTTCGATCTATCCCGATACGCGGTTATTGCAACGGGCTCAGAGCGTGGGACAAATTAGTTTCGAGTGCCCAACGATTTCCACGAGTGTAAACTGGCAAAAACTCCCGTATACAGGCCGACGCAACAAAAGCACTCGACTCTCTCGCGCCCAGGATACGCATCTCGCGCAAACAAAAAGCTCCGACGCGTGCGACAATAAAGAAACACGACGCCTCTCCCGTCCCGCGCATCACCCTCGGCGTCATCATCAGCCGCACAAGCAGAGGAGGCCAAGTCCGCCGGAAGCGAGGCTCGAGTCCCGGCCCTCTTCCTCGCGCCCTCGAGAGGCGCGATATGCAGCAGACAATGCCTGCGCCGACTGCACGCGCAAGAGCGAGAGAGGGAGAGAGAGAGAGAGAGAGAGAGAGAGAGAGAGAGAGAGAGCACATCAGCCGAGCGAAGGTCATGCTTTATGTACGTCGCCACGGCCGCATTGTGCGCTCTGTGGCAATCCGCATTGACGCACACACACTCGCGTACACACGCGCGGGAGCTGCAGGAGTGCGCTTCTGTCTAATTGCAGCCGCAGAGGGAGAAGTGCCATGATCGCTCGGTTCGTCGCACTCTGGCGAGACTGTCTGTATAGAGGCGGATTGAGTCGCCGGGCGAGCTGGATGTGCGCGTCGGACTACGGTTAACTTGACCGACCTGACCGTTGGAGCTTTTTCCGATCCGAGCGGCTGCGATGGAGAGAAAGCAGTTGCGACCGAAGATTTTATTTTCACTTCAAGGCTCAACGGTCATCTGTGGGATTACCTGATGACGAATTTCGAGTGCTGTGCAGTCGACGCAGGTTTTACAACTATACAGACTCGCGTCATGAGAGCGCATTTTTGAATCGAAATGCGGTATTTCCAGCTAACCCGTCAGAGATCGGTATATCGTTCTGTTTAAATTTCATCAGTCCATAAATTATTTTCCCCATCGAAATTGGAGGACCAGTGCAGCTGAATAAAAAATAATAACAGTCGGCAGTATAAAATTCTGTTAAGATTCGATTGCGAAGCGATATGGGCCGTGCTATTATCACCTCCTCGCTAAAACTGTGCAATCGACGATGTCAATCAAGGAGCCGCGAGGATTAATTGAGTTTACAGGCATCTGAATCATTCTTTTTATCAAGTTCGTTTCATTTTTGAAACCGTTACATAGTATGCGAGCAGCGATGGGCAGTGTCCCATTGAAAATTACAACCAGCAGACATGATCATATCGACGGACCGCACTCGAAAACGCAGCAGCCTCTCGAAAAGTCATTCGCACTTTTCGCGTGACATGCTTCCAGCCGCAAATAAATCCCGAAATAAAATGCACTAGCGCTCCCTTAGATATATACGTCCCGGCGTACATCACGTACCACTATAGTGGCGCGTGATTTATTGCGTCACGTATACGGCAAAGAGCAGCAGCAGCAGCAGCAGCGACATTACGCGTGCAAACGCGAGTTTCGGGTTAGGCTCTCAATTGGCCGTGCGCGCAGCTCTCGCCGGCGGTTGCAGCGCATTGTCATGCCTTTTTCGCCGGGCCAATCAAAGCAATCCACAACGAGCCGAACAAGCGCGGCCGAGAGGAGGGAAGAGTGGAACCGCGCGCGGCGCGATGATTTTCAATAAGGTTAAATAATAAACGCGCGCGCACGCGCGCACTGCAGCCCTATATACGTGATGCGAGTGCGTGTGTGGCGTGTGCGCATAGCTGCGCGCGCGAGAGAGAGGCGCTCAGTATGCGGGTCGTTAAACGCCGGGCAATGAAATTTGACACGAGGCTATGCGTCATTTTATATGAAATTTAATGCAGTCGTGCGTCCTCGGATCCTCTGAGTCTATATATAGCTGCTGCGAGCTACCACCAGCAAGAGGAACGCCCGGCTCTTTAATGCCCCGCTGCACTCTACACATGCATAGAGGAGCGCGAGCCTCGTCGTTACCCTAACTCTACAAGTATCACAACATTTATTGTATTATACATTATACACATACATTTATCATCGGGAGCGAGATCGGGAGTTTTTAAATTGCCCCTGATCGTTTCGTCGGTGAGCGCGTGCAGTCTGTCGCGCGGCTTTTATTAATCACACACTAGCGCGGCTTCCTTTGATAATTGTGGACGTACTATAATTAATTACTATTGATCATTATTGTAGGAAGACTAAATATAATAATAAAACTCTAGTCAACTCAATTAATAGAATTCAAGAATATATGTGGCTTTATTCAAGTTATATGATTATGTATTGATCTCAGTAAATGCGACTACTCTCGATTGGCGTTCCCTCATGATCTTGCTGGTAAGGGCCAGGCCAGCGTTATCAGATGTTTATATAAACATCCCTCTCTGTTCTCTGATTCACTCCTATGCTCAATTCTTAGAACATGGCTCCATATAAAATATTCTATTGTTTTCTATCATATTGCTCCGGTTTCGATGAGAATTTTAATAAGCTATTTGTTCATCTCTGCCTTCCGTTTCGTGAACCTTTGAAATTATTCTTGATACCGATATGTGTATTATGAAAATTTCGAAATACTCCTTGCAACGTCAGCGCGGATGTCTGGCGCTACTTTCAACATCGCATGAAATGACGCGAATAATAAATTCTCTTCCATCAGCTCTTTCTGCCCTCCACGTTCTAAAGATTATTCTCGTATACAGTCTGACGAACGCGGAGAGAGAAATTGAAAAAATCTCAAGCAAATAATCAGCCAGCAAAAGCCGGCGCATATCCAAACGGGTCAACAAGCTCCAACGAGTCAATCGTGAAAATAACTGTTCTAAAAGAGTGGCGCGCAGCCGTACGCACGAGTGCCTCGCTCGCGTTTTGCGAATCAAAGCGCCATTCCTTTCTCTCTTTCATCTAATCGATTAATTCTCTCTTCGCCCCCCCCCCCCTCTTTCCCGACTGCCTCCCTCGCACAAAGAAGTCGTTATTGCTCGACTGCTCGGCGCGATGAATCGAGCCCATTATGTGCGCGCTGCGATAATGACGCCTCTTGCGCGTATTATGCCTATATACGTATACGTATATGCTAGCTATGGGACGAAATTTAACCGAGACGCCCGGTGTATGCACCTTCTATGCGTATATTGTGCGGCACATGCGCGTTCACAAGTGGCTGGCTGCAGATAGCGCGGATAGGATGCGGCCCATCTAAGGCGAAGTTATACAACAAGCTGCGACGGGAGGAATATGACGGAGGTGGCGGATGGATGCATGACGGGGCCGGGCGCGGGCTGAGGAATTTATCGCGACTAATTAGAGCTCTGGCTCCTGATTGTTCGAGGGAGCATGCAGCAGAAATTTTATTAGGCATCGACACGAGGCTGTTTTATATTTTATACAACAGCGATCGTGAAATTATTATTATTATACATACAGCAATATTTTCTCGGGAAACACATTGCGTTTTTATTTGTGTTCTCGGCGTACCGAGAACACAAATAAAAATGAAGAATCGCGGTCAGCGCGCATTTACATGCGATAAATTAAACGATAAATTTATATACATAAGGGAGAACTTTGTTTTCGGGAATGTGCCTCCCCCTTGCCCGCAGCCGTATACCCGCGCGGATAATAATCCATTGTGCCGCTTTCTCTCTCTGGTGTCCCCGGTCGCACTTTTGGTTTTTACCCTCGTCCGTTACACCCGCGCCGAAAGAGAGTGTCATATTGGCTCGGCCGAATATCGAACGATCGCGCGGCGCACGGCGGCGATAAAAAAAAAACGCGTCGGAACGACGATAATAAATGTTCTGAGGCTGACGCAAATATAATACAGTCACGCGCGTGTCTATATACAGGCAGATTTTGTAGAGTCAAAATTTCCGAGCATTTTTTGTCCTCGCCCTGCGCTCTGCGGAGTTGAGTTCGCTCGTGGCTGAAAAAACGTTCGGACGGGCCGAAAGTGTACTTTGACTGTTAATGTTCGCTGATGAATTGCAGCTCCCACTCGTGCGGATTTCGGCCGGGGGATTTTTATGATTTCGCGTCGAGGACTTTCGCCGTGTTGTGTCGTCGTCGACGTTGGAGCTGTTGTTGCTATAGTTGAGAACATTTTGCTTTGATGCATTGAACAAAAGAGGGGCAAATGCGATACTCATCGATGAAGCGTTTTATCTATCTTCTATACAGGCGCTCTGACGCGGTGTTCTGCATTCGGTTTTATTACACGTCGATGCACGTGCAGGCGTTAAAAATTTAAGCATCACACAGTACGAGGCATTGAAGTTCGAACGATCATTATTTACGGACGCATATCGAGGATCATTAATGTCTGGCGCGCGTGCGAGCGCGGGAATTTCAAGTATTCAACGGTTGTCCGGTAATCCATTATAACGCGATAAAGAGCGCGCAGGTGGCTCTGAAAAATGCAGAGAGTATGGCTGTTGGCGCGTGTAGATCGTAAAGTCAGAAGCGAAAGAAGCTCACGTCCAGCTCTTCAGCTGCCTCGCCGGGCCGATTAGCCGCCCCTCGAAAATCGCCGGGCGTTTTAGGGATTAGAGCACGCATTCGAACGAACTCGGGCATGGAGCTGCAGCCGCACACAGCACAGAGCGCCGGAGAACTCCCGGTCGAGCCAATAAATAAATAGGTAACACCCTTTCGAGCTTAGCGTCGTTTCATTCAGCTGTATACGGGAGCGAGAGAGAGAGAGAGAGAGAGAGAGAGAGAGAGAGAGAGAGAGAGAGAGAGAGAGAACGAAGCTCGCGATACTCGCACTGGATGGCTCAATTTAGAGGGGCTCTTTCGAGAGCTAACACGAGGGGAGTGCAATACTATGTTACGCGAATGTACCGACGCGAGAAATCCACTTACCTACCCGATACGCAATATCCCGGGATACGGTAACTTCGCGCAGCTCTCTTTCCCACCCGCACTATCCTCTCTCTCTCTCTCTCTCTCTCTCTCTCTATCTCTCTCTCTCTCTCTCTCTCTCTACTCCCGCTGCAGCCACCGCGCTTTTCCTCTCTTTCGCCCCTGCACGCCAGTGAGAGAGTTGATGCTGTTTAGAGGGAGCTTCACACTGTTGATTCGCGAAAGCGCGTCCCGCCGGAATGTATATTTTTCCTTTTTCGTTCGGGCTGGCTGAAATTCATCCCCGAACGCGTTATCTCGAATTGACGGGCTGATACGCGAAAGTAAAGCGAATAAGTATAATGACACTCAAACAGCCTGTGGCCGTTATTTCGTTGTTGTTGATCGACACGTTTGCTCGCAGAAGCGTTAGTTTGTTGCTGCGCTAATTGATTTACACGTGCTGCACTCGATCGAAAGCGATTCGGTCATCAGTTTTCCGCGTCTCCAATAGAAATTCATAATGGAATTTCAATAACTTTGAATTGCGCGCGTACGTAGAGTAAATCAGCATGATTCTGAGCCCAGGCGGACTCGCTGCATATAATAGTTTTCGGCATTTCTATAATGACGGATTTTAAATGCCAAAATGCCGTACAGGGTACGCGCGCGTGCGTCATTTGGATCGCGCAGATAGATACAATTTATGAGCGGAGCGGGACCGCGAGGGCGTATCAATTTGAGAATAGAATCGATGGACCGCCGTCACATATCGTAATCAACTGAATCGTCGCGTTTTCAAAACAATTTCCCGATGCGCGCATACATGACCCGCGGCGAACGGAACGAACGAACGATTATCAAAGTGCTCGCATATTCGGGGCAGCATATTAGCGCGGGATTGCTCGACAAACTATTATTCATAGAAGCCATACATATAGACCGAAATGAAAAATAAAATCAATTTGCGGGTGCAGTGTGCGCTTGTCACTTTTGGCGTAACGTTTCGCATCTCTGCGCGCAGGCGAAGTATATTTTCCATACGTTTATTTTCCAAAGTTTAACGGCCTGGAGTCCCCCTATAAGGCTTGCAATTTCGCAGCTTTCAGATCCTTTTTCCTCCAGCATTATATCTGCCGCTTGTTCGATTCCTTCTCTCTCATACACACGCGTATAATACCTTTAACTTTGTTTGTTTCTATTTGCACGTATCATTGATTACTCGCGATTCTCCTGGCTTTATCGCTTTCACCTCTATCCAGATATACGTACGCCGCTCTCCTGCGCAGACAGACAGATGCGCGGATTTCCGAAGGCGTCGCGACGCTCTTCCGCTTTGCCCCCCCCCCGTCTTCGTACAGCCCGTCATAGAATCCGATAGGGCGTCGCGCAGGTATAGACAGGCTGTACCCTCGCGTATGGAAGGATAGAGTTTCAGCGAGCGGCCGCGGGAAATTTTATCGGGGTTACACGCGGCTGGCCTTACGGCGCGCAGCGAGAAAACTTTTAATTCCGGAACCGCCCCCCCCCCCCGCGCGCGCTGCAGCACAGTCGGGGGATAACGAATTTTGCGATTGCCTCGTCGCCGGAGTGTTTGTGTGCGGCTGCTGCCCTCGCGAAATTAACTTATTATTTCGTTCTGTCCGCGCTCGCGACTTTTTCTCTCCCGACCTTTTTTGTTCGCGCGGCTGCTCGCGGCGCAGTGTAGCTCGGTAATTGAAACGATGATAGTTTGCCAGAGAGCGGAGTTTGTGGGTCAGCTGCTCGAACGTGTATATAGAGCTGCGGCCATGACAGAATATTTTACGGGGCCTTTCATTCAATTTGCTTGGAATTTTATTGGATCTCGTCGTCCGAGCAGAGCGCGAGTTGGCAAAGGATGTACAAGTTTTTCATGCGCTGAAAGATTTTTCGCTTTTGATACATATATCTGCTGCTGTGTACGCCAGCTTGCGTTTAAAATTCATTACAATTACGTACGTAACGCAGCTTGATAATCAGTTTCCCCCTGCAATTTAATTTCCATGATACCCCACGCTTGTTTTAATGAACTCTTGTATCTATCAAAAATTAATTTAACTTTCGAGAAAAAAGCGTAACGTTCGTGTGCCTGTAATTTCAACGAAAAACCTGGATATAGGAGCTGGTTAGCTGGCTCATGCACATCAAGAAAGGCATTTCGTGCTCCCTAAACATTTCTTCGCAAAGCTAAATTAGTACTCGTTATTCAAATCGAGCTCCATAAATATCCAAGCCAGCGCTTCCTTCCCAATAACCCCTATACATTTGGGCAGCAAAATGGCATATTACAGCTGCTTTGCGTGTCCTCCCTTTACCCCGACCAGCGACTACTGATGGCGAGGAAGCTTTATGTGCTCCCCGCAAAGCTCCGCGATATAAACCATCAGCCGTACTGCTCGCAGTCATTCAAGGCGATCCCTGGCAGAATTCAAAGCGCCGTTGCAGCTCTTCTCCTCTTCTTTGCACGGAGGGCCGCGTTAAACAGCCGGCGATTCGGCGCACGTTCACAGTGTCTCTCCGCTGCTAGCGCGGAGTTGCACCTTTGTGCGGTCTTGGCCGAAGAGAGAGAGAGAGAGAGAGAGAGAGAGAGAGTGAAGTAAGGCGAGCAGAGCAAAGTAAACTCGATCCTCGCCTCGAGAGCCATTTGTACGTGTGCGTGCGTGTGTGAGGATGCGCCTTTGGAGTCTCGGTGCTTCTGTCGGGGGCTTTTTTCTCCCTCCCCATCCCCCCCTCTCTCTCTCTCTCTTTCGTCTGGCTGTCTGAGCCTCGGCGCGGCGCTGAATTTTTTATTCACTTATTCCGATAGGCGGCCCGCGCTGGCTGACTGTCTTTTGCTTCGTGCGCCGGCCTCGGTTTTCGACGCTTCTTTGGAGGATCGCTCTTGCGTGCCACTCGGCGACGACGAGATCCTTCGTGCCTCTGCCGAATCGATCGCACTGCTGAGCTATACGTTTGTTCGACGACAATGACGAGGGCTTAAGATGGAAAGCTATTTGCGATTTCGCTCGACGAGCTATCGTTGACAAGTTGACGTGTATTGATGAACGCGTATTATTATACCAAACTCCAGCCCCGAAACCGTTTTGACACGATCTCTTTTTTTATGTTTCAGGTGAGGCTCTACATATACCCGGTATCTCCTAAGACGCTCTCTGTAGGCAACGAAAGTTGATGTGCAGTGGTGATACCGATAGAAAATAACCGATGGACTACAATGGACTTTCATCGTTTAATTCACGTTGATACATGGATGCGAGGAGTGACAAGCCGCTGATTAAATATTGATCGGAATAAGTGTACCGCTTCTAAATCGATCGCTCCTAATTCGATTAACACGCTTCGGAAAATCCGCTTCCATTCTCAACTGGCTTTCATGTAATTCTGATGTTTTACAAAGCTATTTCAATTGCAGCACGCGATCGAATTGAAATAGCTCAGTCGAGAGTGCATATATTATGTGATTGATGAATTAGACAAATTCGATCATACGAATATTGAAAAGCGGTATAAAGTCGCGGGTGTTAAAATACACATTTTTATCCTCGAGCCGCGCGTGAATCGGGCGAAATAAAACAAAGTTAGCACCCCGCGATGAGGTCTCTTTACGAGCTCATCATCGATTCTCGCAGACAAGGGCCACAAATAAAAGCCGCACGTACGCATCATCAAGTCGTCGCATGAAGGCTCTCTCTCTCCCTCGGCAGAGAAAAGAAAGAACGTATACGGACGAAAGGGAGAAAACAAAGATGAGGAAGAGCTTGATTGGCTGAATTGTCGGCGGGCTTTGTTTTCCCTGGCGAAATCGCGTGTCCGCCGAGCGGCTCTCATCGATCTAGGCCATCCACGGGAATTAAGGGGGGCTCCCTCGCAATTGCCTTTTTTCCGCTCGCCGCGCCTCGAGAGGGTCTCTCTCGCCACCGCCGCCGCCGTCTTGGGGAAAAATCAGTGGAGCGTCCTTCGCTCTCTCCACTCTTCTTTCTTCTTCCGTGCCCTCGATCTCTTTCTTCTTATTTCGCGAGCAGCAGCTCCTCGACGACGACGCTCGACGGCCTGCTGCTACGTAGTCGGGCGCAGAAGGGGGATATCGATTATGCAATCAACTTGCTGCCGACGTCGCTTCTCCAGCTCCTTCTCCGCCTGCTTTCTTGCGTGATACTAATATTTACTGGATTATTAGCAGTTTGTGTCAAACGTTATTTAGCCTCGCGTAAACGTAGAGGGCAAATTTATGGAGACGCGAAAATTGCAAAAAGTGAAATACGGCATGATTACCTTACAAGTAGCGCTGCTTTATGTGCGGGAATTAATCATCCGACGCCGCGCGCGCGCGCGTCTCTTCTCCTTCTTCGTGGCTATGCGCGATGCCACTTCTTCTTCCTCTCCTCCTCCACCTCTGCCCCCTACCCGGAGCACTCTACCCCTTGCCGCCGCCGTGAAAATTGAATGTTTGTTAAATATTTGTTAAAATTAATTCTCGCGCTAGCGGCGTCTCCTAAATACCACGTCGGATGTGTCAGCCTGCTCGCATACGACGCACTATTTAATTAAAATCCTAGTTATCGCTCCTACACCAGCGCCCCGTCCCTAAACTCTTTGTTTCGAACAAGTTGGCAAAAATTTGCCCGAGTACATCAGCAGTTTGCGAGAAAGGGAGCACGAGGTCACGTAGCTCCGAACTGCTTCCTCTGAAAATCCCTTAGCCCCAACCACCCTCTTTCAGCTCTACAACTTTTAAATCGCCCGAGCACGGAGACGAGGACACTAATGGCAGCGGAGCGGAGAGATAGATAGATAGAGAGAGAGAGAGAGAGAGAGAGAGAGAGAGAGAGAGAGAGAGAGAGAGAGAGAGAGAGAGAGAGAGAGAGAGAGAGAGAGAGAAAATCCCCGCGCATAATTCGAGCTTTCAGCCGTCGTAACGCCTCCTTCCGCGAAAATCCGTCGAAAAGGCCCTTTCAGACTGTCCGCCAGCCAGTGCGCGGCAGCGGAAGAAAAAGGAGCAGCGTAATTCGAAGAAGGCCAATTTCCCGCTGGTGCGCGCATTCGGCTAACAAGGCAAAATGATGAGGCCGCGCTTTAATCGACGGAAGTGTCAGCCCTGCCGGCGTAAAAGCTCGGCGCGGCTGCTTTTTCGGCCGGCCGCGTGTGGGCTCGTAAAAGCGGACTACGACGGCGACGGGCCGCCCCCTATATATATGACAGCTTTATCGCGAGTGACGATAAAACGTGAAAGGGTGTACAGACACACGCGCTCGCGCACACACACTCCAGATAAGAAAGAAGCGAGGGACTCGTTCATTAGCTGCGGTTTACCGACATTTCGACTAGTACGGATTTCCGCGAAATGAAAGCGCGCCAGCCATACTCTACTGTCTCTCTACTCTCTGTGTCTGTATATCAACGCTTTTCGGAAAAGCTCACGAGCGGAATTGCGTCAGAGAAGATTCTACGAAGGGCGGAGCAAATTGGCGATGTCAAAAAGTACCGGATGACGCTTTTTTCCGCGAAGGTGCCCCCGTAAACTTTTATTCCAAAAGGGCTTGGATTTCACTTTAATAGCCAGAGTCATTTGCACGGGTTCCGACGATTTTTCGGAGCTTAGTTTTGCGAGGGGAAGCGCTCTCGTATTTCGAGTGCCTCTCTCAATATTTTTTTCGAGCTTATATCTCGCGTCTCCGAGAGCTTTCACAAGTAAAGATCGAATTTGATTTACGTCCTTCTTTCGTTCTAGGTGCAGTAGGAACGGTCGCAAAACATGTTTGCAGTCTTTTTACACAAGACGCGCTGCATAAAAAGCTGCTCTGGTATTGGCAATTTGATCAAGGTATACTGCATTCGAAAAATGCTTTTTCCTTTTGCGCTGCGAGCATAAAGAGTGCAAATGGAAGAAATACGAGAGTATAGAGTCATGGCTCGAGGAAAATTTTTTAATTTTTCCGCGAAATTGCGAGCGTCTGTTCTGTGAATTAAAAAAAACGTATGTTACAGATTTGTACGGAGGGAAATGCTTTGATAAATTATACCTTCTAGTGTATTACAGAGAGCGTGAGATTACCTAATTAATTATTCGATTGGTACCGCTATTAATTGAAAGGAGCTGCGCTCGCGTAAAATGATATGACGTGCGACATTTTAGCGCCGCAGTCGGGGGGCAAGCGCCATAGCGCGCGCGTGTATAATGTGTATAATCCACGTACTCGTGGAAAGCATAATCATTTGAATACGTAACATATTCGCGAAAACTGGGTTAAACGAAGATAAACAGAGCGATATTTTTTTAGAAAACTATATTAAAGCCGCTGAATTTGCAACGAGGGCGCCGGCGGCTGGATGTATAAGCTTGAATAAGCCATAGTCCGTGATAAGTCTTGATAAACATCATATATCCGTTTTAAACGAGCTCCATTATACGCCAGGCTGCTTCGATAATCTGCGCGAAAAACGTGAAATCCTAGCTCCCACAAATCAACATCATGTACTCCCTGCCTCGTGCCAGAAGCTGCGTTTAATTTTATATTTCAATCCCCCCGCTCGCGAAACGTGCGCCGCAGTCGCCGATTCTAATTACTCGCGGTGCGCGTAGCCGTAATTATGAGAAGTCGAGCGCGCTGCATTTCGAGAGCTGCACATATATATATATATATATATATATATATATATATATATATATATATATATATATATATATATATATGTGTATGTATGCATGTACGTGTACAGGGCAACGAAAAAATAAAGCGCAGGCGGAAAGGGTCGTGGCGAACGGAGCGTTAAAAAATAATGGATTAGGGCAAGTGGGCGCGAGAGAGAGAGAGAGAGAGAGAGAGAGAGAGAGAGCGAGTGGAGATGCTCCGGTTGCCCGGCACGTGCGTAATTTTAATGACACTCGCGCTCACGGCCCGGTTATTTATTCAGCAAAAACGAGAGTGCGTGACGCTGTTATTTCCGAAAAGAGCCTCTTTTCGCGCGTTACCCTCTCCAAAGCCTCTGCACATACGCGTCTAGCTTAATGGCCGGTTTGCGCGTCTATATCTCATCACTATCTCTCTCGCTCTTCGGGCTTTTCATTTGCACGCAGCCGGGCATAATTCACCGATTTTTGAGAGCTTATAGTCGATTATTTACGCGCGCCGCGCGGTGGGCTATAGTCTTTTCCCAGACAGTTGCGGCTGGCGAACGAACTGCGGTCATTAATAATAATTGACTGATTAACGCGCCGCGTATTTATTACGCGGCGCGGATGACGCCAGCATTATTATTCGCCGCGCGAGCTTTTTGCCGAGAAAGTTTCTCGTGCGCCGCCGCGCTGGCGTCGTCGTATACTCGTGCGTAGAGAAAATAAATGCTGCATAGGAGTCGCCGCAGCGGCTGAAAATTTTCCTCGCCTCCGCTGCGTGCGTGTATAGTTTGTCGGCTGGGAGCAGCTAATGGATTAAGAAATTTGATTATGCCAGTTTGATGAAATAACGACGCGAGCGTCGGTTTTGCAGACTGAACAAATATTTTATACGTTGATGATTTTACGGATAACTATACATATTCCCATCAAACAACAAAATTACTCCGCACCTCGGGCTTAATTAGGTGATTCGGAATAAGCACGCATGCAGTGCGCTCGCAATAATTACCACTTTTAATCATAGACTCCCCCGAGAAGAAGCTATAAGCCTACAGGAGGCGTCGAAGCGGAAACGCGTGCGCGCGCAAAAAAAGACGACGCGACAATTTCAGCCTGAGTGCAAAAAGTTCCCCCTAACCGCCGCCGAATTCGCAAGCAGGGGAATCCCCCGATGTGCGGCCTCAAGTGCGTTACAGGAGGCTCTCGGCCAAGCGACGCGTGAAACTCGTCATGTTGACGGCGCACTGTCCGACTCGGACAAGCGTGACCCTCTCCAGCCGGACGTGCTCGATATTTTTTTTTCGCGCCCTGCAGCCACTGGAATCGCCAGTTGGACTGGAGGACGCGTTCGTTGGCTGCTAAAACAAATATTCTGGACGGTTGGCTGCCGACTGCCGAACTGGCCGCAGTCGGGAATTTGATTTTTCATATAGATATAAATTCTTCGCCCAATCGAATCAGCTGAATTAGAATATCAAAGTAGGGGATATCGAACGGGGTGTACACGGTTTTATATATATATATATATATATATTTAATGGTCCGGAAAGATGGATCGCGCATCGCCGAATCGTTGGATATAGCCGCGAGTTGAATTAATTCGATTCAGCCGAAATTTCAGCGAGGTTGTTTTATTGAAAAAAGAAACCTCGACGTCGAGGGTTTTATATACGACGATTCATGCGCGCAACGCAGAGGCAGCGGGGCGCAGTAAGCGCATAGCGCGCGTCAGCTAAATACGCTCACGTATACGACAGCAGTTGCAGGCTCCGCAAGAAGCCGCACTCTGCATATCAGCCGCATACTCCGTGCACCGCGAGAGAGGGCAATGGTTTTAAGCTGACCTCTTCCCGACGCTCTCGCCATACGCTACATAGCTCATCCCGCACACATCCTCGACTTGCTTCTTTCCTCTTCTCGTCCGTCCCCATTATCTTTCGGTCTCCGGCGCGCGGCGCTGCACAGACGCGTGCGTCTCTGTATCGTTTTCCCTGTCCTCTCTCGTCGTTTCCAGCCGCCCGCGTGTACACGGTTTATACGTACGTACGGACGTGTATACGTGCAGCAGCCGCCTGCCCATCTAAGCGTGCGCTCTTTGTCTTCAGCAGCTCTCTCGCTCTATCCCTTGGCCTCCGCTCGGCGTGGCTTTTGCACACTATCTCCCCGCGTCCGTTCGTTCGTCTCTTTCGATCGATACCAGAGCCGCGCGCACAGACGATGACCCTCTGCTCGACGGATTGTAAAGAATGTATAGAGAGGGGCGCGCACGGAGCCGGAATGCTAAGGATTTATTAGGGAGTTTCGCTCGCTACAGCCAGCCGGACGCGGCTATGGCAATCGCGCGTGTCTTTCTCCTGGAGCGCGATTGCAGACTTATCTGAGTCATGAGAATGGAGTCATCGTTGTGGGAACTCGTCGCCAACGCTCGTTCGCCTGCTATAAAATTGAATAAAATTGAATACGGCAGCGGACGCTGACTGACGAGTCGCGTTGCTTTTAATCATTGAGTATATGCTGTGCCTCGCCTCGCTTTCGCGCACACACTTGTCGTTTCAATTGCGAGGAATTTCATATTTTTTTACTCCGCGAGGAAGCCCGCGTTGATGTAGAGACGCTGCACGCTTCCTCGCGGGCGGCAAAGCCCCCGCGTAAAGTTCAAATCGATTGCGTTCGCTATTACGAGCTGGCAGAACGCAGCGTGCACGGTGTTGGAGTTGTGGAGAGAGTTGCGCCGCAAGTAATTTTAAAACATCGATTCAGGCGCTTTTTTATAGAAACATAATTGTGTATACCTAATGCCCGGAAGCCTTGCGCGCAGTTCGTTGCCCCGCCGCGCATAAAAGTAATTTGCCTTTAGAAAACTTCATTTATACAAGAGAGGCGAGGAGAGACGCGGATAAAAAGTACGACTCGGATAAAATGTGTACATATAGGTCTCTCGGCTGCACCGGTGGCTCGGCACATGTGTTAAAATTTCATTACTCGTAGAAGAAAATAGATGTATGGAATCGGCGTCACCTGCTTCTTATTTTCAACCACGGGGCAAATCAATGATTCCTTGGTTCGAATAATGGAAGATAAAAAAGAACGCTTCATATTTTATGTCGCTATATCGATCCTCGGCTAGATACTGAAATAGCGTGTACTAAAATAATTCAAAATTTTTTGTACCCGTCACAGCCGCAAGATGTGGCACCCCAATGACTGAACATGGCAGGTTCGAATGAATATATGATATTGCAGCTGATGCTTATGTTGTATATCTTCGCACGCGCGCACGAAATACTTGAATGATAAAAAGCGGATACGTATCGCGCAAATAAAAAATGACCAAAGCGGAAAAGTATTAACAGGCGGCGTTCTCAAGTTAATGACCGCAATGGCGCATCGATTTCGGTATGTTCCAGCAAACACGCGCGATTCACTTCCCTCTGAGGGAATCCCCCGGTGGCAGCAGTGCAAGATTCCATGTACCGCGCGGAAGGCAGAGTAGCATTCTTAAAACAGCGTATAGAATCCCCGAGACGGATAGAAACGTATCCCGTCGCGCGCGGAGAATAAAAAGGCGAATCCCGCCGAATAAGAAGAAGAGGAAGCAGAAGAAGCAGAAGAAGAAACGAGAGCAAGACAGAAAATCGAGAGAAAGGCAAAACCATGAAAGTCGATACGATGCTTCAGCACCGCTGCTGGTACTGCTGGAGTGTGTATCATCTTTCTCCCAGATGCCATTTCGTTTATATCCCGCAAGTGGGTAGCAGATGCAGGCCGGTCTCGATTTTCCTTCGCTCTCTCTCTCTCCAGGCGCGTCTTCTCCCACGCTAATAAGGCCCTGACCGCGCCGCGTATTCGCGATGTACATGTATACACGCGCATGTAATGCGTATGTAGCCGCAATCGGAAAACTTGCGGAGTGCGCGGAATGCGCTCGGGCGAGCGCAAGAAATAGGGGGAGAGACTCTTGTTGCGCGATACCGTTCTGCTGCTGCTGCTGCTGCTCCTCTTTTCAGTCTCTTTGGCGCTGTTGCCGCTGCTTTTTTGGACGACGTCTGTATGGCTTTATCATATCCTGTTTTTGGACCCAAGTGCCTCTCTGGGAATATCAAGATAGCGATCGTATACACGTGCGCGAGCATTTGATATTGTCTCTCTGCCGTCGACGTCTGTTTATTGAAATTCTTAGGCAACGGAATGCTCCTTGAAAAATTAGGCTATCTTTCGCGCGAAACGTTTTTAATAAAAGCATACACTCTCTGGCATAGACGCGTGCATTAGATGCGTTCCCGGAAACATTTTATGCTCTCAAACAAACCTGCAGTAATAACATTCGAAATCACGACGAGAGGAGAAAAGAAAAATCTAAATTCGTTCGTGTCTCTCTCTCTCTCTCTCTCTCTCTCATATTCGTGTCGTTGCCGGCAGATTGCGCTCGGCGCGCTTCCCGACTCATTCGCCACCACCGCTCTCGGCTTTATCGCGCAAAATCGATTTCGAAGCGGCCAAGGCGTTTGGGAGCTTCCTCCTTCTTCGGAAATGCATAGCAAGGAAATTTCAAAAGAATGGCGAGGTACTCGAGCTCACGTGTCGTTTCGACTGATTACCTTCCATATCGCCGCCGAGGATGTATATTCTTCGTGTCGCCGATCGGTGCGGACTCGATACGAGCTCGAATTGATTTGAACGATCGAGTCCGACTTCTATGCGTGCAGGAAATTGCATTCTTGCAGTAATTTCAAATGCTATATACAGCATGCTTTTGAGCGCAATAAAGCCAAGTAACCCGAGTTTTTTTTTCAAATATTCTTTGAATTTTCAAATTACACGAGGGACTCGAGGGGATTTGAATATTCCAATATTTCGAATAGTCACGCGGAGAATTCGCATATTCGGAATTTTCAGAATATGCACGTATACCGTGTGTGCGCGCGTGGGGATATTCCGTATTTTCTTCGATTCGATATACCTTTTTCGGAAAGCGAGGCACAAAGGACTTTGCAGAAGTTTCATCACAACGGCCGGCGAAATAATCGGAAAAAAGGCTGCGCTCAAAATTACAAGAATCAGTAATTAGGCCAGAATTGCCACCGAAAAAGTCCTAAAATGCGCGATCGAATTGAGCAGCTCTATTGAAATTGGCTCCGAGCTCGCGCTGCAGCGAGGAAAAAGCTCATACGTTGTATACACGCAACGATCTATATGTAACATGCGAAGCTCCTTGTGTTCCCTGCCGGCAACAAAAGCGTTCATTTAAAAACATCAGCTCGGAAATGGGTTTGCCGGCGCGCATGCACGCGTTTAAACTGCAAACAAAAGGCACCCTTTTTCCTCGCAGCGCGACGTTGCATCAGCGAGAGCCGACTCGCTCGACAAAAAGCGACGACGGCGGCAGCGAGAACGCAATCCTCCGATATGGATTTATCGAAAAAACTAAGGAAAAGCCGGCTGAATCAAAACCTGTCCCGGCTGCACTCTGCCTCGGTGCGCTACTGTATAATACGTAGCTGTACACACGACTGGACTCGTCACCGCGCTCTCTGAAAGTGACGAGTTTTCGCGTCGCCGGGTTATATCTGCAGATATCCTCGCTCGCGCGGCTCGCTGTGTAAGTAAAAGAGCCGTATAGAAGTGTTGACGTATACCACTGCGCACCGGCGGGAGCATTTTGCTTTTCACTACCGACTCGACGGACGCACACGGTGGATAAAAGCCGAAAAGAGAGGCTGTCTCTCTCTCTCTCTCTCTCTCTCTCTCTCTCTCTCTCTCGCTCGCTCTCTCTCGGCCGTATATAAATATAGGGAATGGGCCGAACGGTTCGTCCGACGCGGGAGATCTGCCGCTGGATAATGGGATTTTAATTTCAAAGGTAATTCGCGGACTCGGCGTGGGCGTGCGTCGCTCGATCTCAAAGAGAATTCATTGTCCGTCTGGACTCCACCGTCTGTATCTCTGGTGTGACTAATGGACACAGCGTACCCCCTACAGAGAAGAGGCGTTTTGGTATTCAAACAGCGACGTCTTCATGCGAGAATTCGATTAGCTATATTTTGCACAGCAATACACCTCAGGAGCATATCACGCATTGCTATTGATTTCAATAAAAATGCCCAATCCAATATTACTCGTGTCGCGCAATTGGTTCGATAAGAGGGTTGTGAATAAAACATCGCGTTTCATCGAGGAGGAACAAAGCTGCACACTCTTGCGTACGAGTGCGGGAGCGAAATCGATGGAACCGCGCATAACGAACTAAAAATTCTGGGTTTTGCGTCGACTATCGCGTGTAACACACACGGCTTCGAGCAATGGCGCTGCATGCAGCGACAGCATACAGGGATACAAAAAACACAGAGAGCTGGAACATAGGGAATCCGAACAAACCGACAACTGGAGCGCTTCCGGTGTTTGCAAAACAATTCCTTTTTTCCTCTGGCGCCGGGCTCGCTTTCTCCTCTCCTATCTCCGCACTCTCGGCCCTTGTCAATATTTTGCCGTACTACGTGTACGCTGCGTGTAAGCTCGGCCCGCGCATGTGCGAGAGCTATTGAAAAGCTCGGCGGGCATTGTATTCAAGCTCCCTTGTGCTGCGCACCGTGAGAGATCTTTGACGTACTCGCCTTCGGCATTATGCAAGAATAATACGATTAATATCTTGCTCCAAAAAAAAAAAAAAACGAGCAGTATTGCAGCCAAACAATTTGCGCGGGATGACGAGGTATGAAGGCCGGGCCCCCACAGCCGCGCACACGCGCGTCTCCCTTGATCAAACAAAGCAGCAGCGAGCGCTAGTCCAAAGTGCAAGCAGACGCGAGTCCAGTCACGTCGCGTCCATTCAATTCGATATGTGCGGCGCGCGACGGCCGGCCGATTCGACGATTGCCCGTCGAGAGAGAGAGAGAGAGAGAGAGAGAGAGAGAGAGAGAGAGAGAGAGGGAGGGAGGGAGAGAGAGCTGCCTCGCTATGTCCGATGGTCAGCGCACGGTTGCGTTTTGATCGCGGCCGGCTCGAAAATCATCGTAAATCTCGATTAATACCACGAGCGCGCATGTGGGTGCGCGCGGGCGCGTTCGCGAAATTCGCATGCTAATTTGCTGATAACGAATGTAGATGTCCCGAGGGCCGCGCGCCGCTTGACGTTTGTCGCCCAGCGGCCTTTGTGTGTGCGTACACACTGCATCCTTTGCCAAAGGGGGTATGGAGGAATTTTACGATTTTCGCTGCGCGCGCGTCCCTGTCGGGGCAGTAAACGCCCGGGCTATGGCTTTGACTATTTATGAGCCGGAGCAGCTCATGCGTTTGTCGCTGCTACCCGCTGATGGGATATCGGCGAGATTCTTTCGCGCGCTTTTTTTGAATGCGCGCTCGCGCGCGGGCGAGCGGTTATTGACGCCCCCGCCCCCCGGATTTTCGGCCAAACGAGCCTCAGCTATTTTTTTTCCGACCCGATTCCGGATTTGTTTGAGCGCTGAAATGTTCCCTTCGCGCTGGCTGATGATTGCGTATATCACGCGCGCGGTATCCGTGTGTGTGTGTGCGTGCGCGTGCGCGTGTGTATCTGGTTTTGTTTGTAGTGAAATATACCTTTTTGCCACGGACTGCATTGTTTTTTTTTCACATTGCCCGCTGTTTGTTTTGCGCTATTTTTGGCAGCCCCAACAGTCAAGCGCCCGGGCGCGCCTCCCATGCCTGGAACAACAAACTTTTCTGGCTTCATTTCAATTTGAAGATTTTTACTGCTCCACTGGAGATTAAAGTGCAAGCGAACAGTTTTCAAAACGCGAAAAAAAGTTGAAAAATAAACTGTTAAATGAATTTTTATCTACTACGTGCTCAAACATTTGTATTTGATTAGTATTAAGCGCGAAGCCGGCGCAGTTCAACCAATGACTAACTTTTTTTCATTTTGGCTCTTTGCAATTGGGTCGAATAACTCAGATGCCATAAATGGCGAACGAAAATAGGATGGAAATATAATGAAACTCAATAACAGACAAGCGTCGAGAGTCGTGTCGTATTTCACGAAGAATACGACGATCATCTCTCTTCATCAGTCCAATTTTTCAATCCCCCGCTCACTCTCCTTCTGCGATCAGCCCAACACTAAAAATAAAATCCTAATTCGCATTCAGCACTCAAGAGGATCCGCGTAAAAAACGTAATTACTCGTTCTCGGAATCACCGGCTCCCCCGTTGCCGACAAAAGACCTCCGATTGAAAAATCAAAGTACTGAAACATTTACCCGATCGTTGAGAGTAGGATTAAACGAAGATATACCTTTCTCTCCGCTCTCCTCTCGGTTATAGCAGTGAGAGAAAAATGTGGAACCATCAATTTTACTCCCAAGCCAATTCATCATTGAATTGAATTTTGATAAAAAGAAATTCCAGAGCATTTCGGTGCGCGGGTATACGTAATCCCCAGGGCAAAGGAATGAATTTTCCGATACGTAATTTCTCGCTATATAGCCCGACCGGTATGCGATCGATGGGCCGCTATTGCTCCGCTCTCCTTTTGCAGATTGCGTATCCCGCGATATTCCAACAAATGCTGAAATACAACAATCAAACTCGGTTCGAACGCGTGCAACGTAATCATCAATGCAAGCGCGAGCGTACACCACGGCAACGAGAAGCATCTCGGCGGCTAGCCACAGAGAGCGCAAATAAAGCTTTCAATCACCCTCGCGTTTTCCCAAGTATATGCCCCTCTCATCCTTTGGCCAATCTCGGTGGAAAGTTGTTAGTTGTTATTAAGTCGTCTCTTTCCCCGGCTCCGAACTTCTCCTGCTTTCTTCTTCTCGCTTCGGGATTCTTATCAGGGCGCTGTCCGCCCGGATAAAGTAACCTTGGCGAGGAAAGAAGAAGAGGCCGGCTTAAAAAAGGAGAAGTCGGCCGGAAGAAGGAGGAAAGAAGTTACTGACTCTCTCCAGAAGCCAAAGAGTGAGGGAGGGCGGGGGTGGAAGGGGCTAATTAGACGAAGGAGTGGAGTAATTCCACTTTTAAAACGAGTAAAAAAAGCTTTCCTCATTCGCCTCGGGGGCGTCCGTTCGCTTTTTGTTCGCAGGTGCGGAAGATGTATTCAGGTTCACCGGCAACGAGACCCACACAGACTATTTTCGGCTTATGCTCAGAGACGGCAGCTATCTACTCGTCGGCGGAAGGTAAATACATTCATACATTATTATTACACGCGCGGAGAGCGGGGGAGAGACGTGTGCGGTGGCGCTGTGCCTCTCTCGCTTCCTTCCAGCATCGCCGCTAGATTATGTGCCTGCTTTACGCGTATAACGTACGGACGCTTTAATTAAAAAGGCCGCGGGCCGAGAGCGCAACGCAGCCGCAGATACACCGCGCGGATGTATGGCAGATGTGTACCTCGGTCGTTCTTGGATTTATATTTATTATACTTTCTTTATGGCGATTCAGCGCCCCGGGCAGTCGATTTCACCGTTCTTTTACCGTTCGTTAAAATTAGAATTAAAAGAAAATCAGCGAATATGATGAAACTGCAGCGGCGGCATAATCAAACAGGCCAATCACGCTCCTCGCGTTCATCGGCGCACACGCATCGTTAAACGTCCCGTCCGTGCGACTATGAGAGAAAGCTCAATAATCAAACGGCACCCCCACGTACACAATGCTGCGATAACTAGGCCCCGGCGTTGCGCACGCATTTTTAATAACCCTCGTCGTCGCCCTCCTCGACTCGCGCTGAATGCGCGATAATCAGTCCATACACGCGGCCGGCGCGCACCGCTGGGAGGGAGGCATAATCACACGCTGCGTGAGTGAACTCCGATATCGCAAGCTCGATCGACGCCGGTCGACGGCATTGATCGGATTACACTAATTGCTCTCGTCGCCGCCGATAATTAACGCGGCAACTCCTGTATCTTTCCGCGCGCGAGCGTGTCTGCCTTGTGCGCAAGAGGGAGCTCGGCTTATGATGCTCGCTCGTGAAGATATTAGCAACCGCCGAGGCCGCCGCCGGCACTGCGAGAGCAGGGGACCCTTTGATCACAAAGCTCGCGACTGCGCGCGGATTTCGGCGGTGCGCGCAGCTGATCGCGACGCTCTTTGAGAGCTAAAGTACGCCCCCGCGCGCGTGATAATTGTTGTGGATTTGCGCTTTTTTCAAAGTCCAGAGAGTACATCGTCGGCTAATCTCGTTATGGCGGTTAGAAGGTCGCTATCCGCGAGCGCGCGGCCAATCGCAGGCGTATAAATTGCCAAGTCGTCGTTATGGCGTATCGCCTGACAAATCACGCCCCGGAATAATGTATAGCTTCGGCGCTGCCGGCGAACGGCCGGGCGGGCCATTAAAAGAACAGCGCGCGCGCAGGCGCCTGCATCGATCAATTAAAAGTCGGAAGCGCGTCTAATCATTATCAATTCCGCGCGATCGAAATCGAGCTCCCGCAATTAGAGTGGCGGGCAACGCTGGAATCTGATTAAATCGTCAAGCTATATACTTCTGCTGCTGCCGCCGCCGCCGCTGATGCGCTGCACCTCTCAATTATTCCACTGCGCGCGATCGAAACTTGTCTACACCGGCTGCCGACGGCAGTTCACCCGATTTATTCCTTCGTCGGTATCTCTCTAATGCCAGTTTGTCATTCGGGTCACCGCGACGAGCGAACAACTAAACAAACTCTTTTATCACGCGTGATAGGAATATCAGTTGCGAATATGATGAAATTACGAATCTTCACCCGTCAGTTCTCAGTTATGCTTATGAGACGAGGCGTTAGACGGGGTTATAAACTCAGTAATTAGACAGGGTTATTCATCGAGCGCAACACCGCGCTCGACACCAAACTGTCAGTCTCTCATACTTGTCTATATTATTCTTGTAACTGACGCGAAACGCGAATTCTGTGCCGCAACAGGAACCTGGTGCACAACCTCAGTTTGACCGACCTGACGGAGCAGCAGCGTCTGACGTGGTATTCGCCGGACATGGACGTGAAGATGTGCCAGATGAAGGGCAAGGACGACGAGGACTGTCAGAACTACATCCGCATCCTGGCCAAGAGTGGCAGCAACAGCCTCCTCGTCTGCGGCACCAACGCGTTCAAGCCCATGTGCCGCAACTACGACGTGCATCCCGGCAACTACAGCATGACCAGCGAGAAGTTGGCCAAGGCCTTGTGCCCCTACGACCCGCAGCACAACAGCACCTACGTTTACGTGGACGGCGAGCTCTTCACGGGGACCGTCGCTGACTTCACCGGAATGGACCCGATAATTTACAGGGAGCCGCTGCAGACCGAGCAGTACGACTCCATGAGTCTGAACGGTGAGTATGAATAACGAAACGATTCTCTCTGCCTCATCTCCATGCCCCCAGTCCAATAGAGCTGTAATTTCGGAGTATTGGAGAAGTTGAAATTGAGTTAAAAAATGCCAGCTTTTTCGAGTTAAATTGGATTTTGAAATTTCAATGATTACTCTCTGCTTCTACGTAAATGTAACTTTTATTCGCCGCAAAATGTCCAGAATACGGAAACAGCTGAGAAAATAATCGGACGGAAGCGAGTTAGTAATTCGATATCCTTGTTGCTTCGCATCTCTGCGTACAGATTAAACTATCGATTTATTTATTTCGAACGTCGGCTAATCACAAGGAAAAAAATTAATCAACGTCGAAGCAGATAAACGACTTTTCACGTTCAGTATCTCTATTTTTCGTCTAATCTTTTACTTACTCGCGTTTCCTCCCGCTCATCCTTTCTTCCTCTATTACCGCTCGCCAATTAGCGTCAATCGCGAATGATCCTCGAGAATGCCTAATGGGAAAAGTTTCGCGAACACTGGATTAACGACCCTGTTCACCTTTTAATCTAGAAAACTACCGAGATACTTTTATCCACTTTTCGAATCCCGACTTGATACCTTGACACCGCCTCCTCGTTGCTTCTTTCTCTTTCTCTCTCTCTCTCTCTCTCTCACTATCTCTTTCTCTCTCTCTCTCTCTCTCTCTCTCTCTCTCTCTCTCTCTCTCTCTATCTGTCTCTTTCATCTTTTCTTTTGTCGAGCCACGCGAGATCGACCCATTTTTCCACGTCTCATCCGCGAAAACTTTACTTCCGCCTCGATCGCGCGCTAGTCGAATACTGTATACCATCGGGGAAATGGAGTAACTCTATATTCGCGAGGTAAATTCAAATGCGCTGTACGCGCGCGCTCGCGTTATTCAAATTTGTTTACCATTTATACACGTATACGAATGCGACGTTAGCTGACCTAATTTCTCCGCATCTTCTCTCTTTCAGCACCAAATTTCGTGAGCTCCATGACGCAGGGCGACTTCGTGTACTTCTTCTTCAGGGAAACGGCCGTCGAGTACATCAACTGCGGCAAGGTTTGTTTCATTTGCATTGATCATTTGTATTCATAAGTGAGAGAGGATAGCCGCTCTCTTTCTCTCGGCTGACGCGGCTTCCTCATGAAAATTCAAACAAGTGGGCTGCGGCATTCTTTTATTACACGTGCAGCTATACGAAAAATTGCTCGAGCGAAATTACGAAATTATGCAAAGCGCAAGCGTAAAGAGGAAATGTCGCTACCATTTTTCTCTTGTCTCTGAATATTCCGCACGCCCATTTAATTCGGCTGCGAATAAAAATTTGATCTCGCATGACCTGATATCGCATGCGATGTGCCGAGTGTGAGGCGAAACGATTAACGACCCTCTGTCTTTGATTACAGGCGGTCTACTCGCGAGTGGCGAGAGTCTGCAAGTACGACCGAGGCGGGCCGCATCGTTTTCGCAATAGGTGGACGTCTTTCCTCAAGTCTCGCCTCAACTGCTCCGTAACCGGAGACTTTCCATTTTACTTCAATGAAATACGTAAGTTTATCGAGAAATCGACAGCTGGGCAGTCTCTGTGTGTGTGTGTGTGTGTGTGTGTGTGTGTGTGTATGATCGAGCACCGTGCCGACGTATTAAGATTCCTTTCCAACTCGCTACAAGTACGTATCGGGCGTAAAAGTGGCGCCTTTGTGCTTTATATGCGATTGTTATCGAGTTTTTCAATTTAAAAAAAAAACTCGCCGTACAACTTTTTTACACGCGACAGTTCTCTCCGCGCTCGTGCGTGGAAATTCCAAACTTCAAATATACGTCTTTTCGATTTCTCGAGTGCTGTTGTTTCGCAGTTTTATACGTTTAGAAGGGTCGAAGAAAGTTTCACCTTGTGTACTAAAAAGTTTGCATCGTCGCGCTGAGGGCTGTCTGGGGGACGGGGGAGACGTATCCCCCGACAGTCAAAACGTTACGATGCGCGTTGGGTTCCGGAAAATCAAACGATATGTTTTGCTCTCGAATGCAGAATCCACGACGGAGCTGATATCGGGCGTCTACGGCGGCGTCTCGGCCCAGCTGATCTACGGCACATTCACCACGCCGGTGAACAGTATCAGCGGCTCGGCCGTCTGCGCGTTCTCGCTCCAGGACATCGCCGACACGTTCGAGGGCAACTTCAAGGAACAAAGCGCCTTGAACTCCAATTGGCTGCCGGTGCAGAGCTCCAAGGTGCCCGACCCCAGACCTGGACAGTGCGCCAACGACTCGAGGACCCTGCCGGACTTGACGCTGAATTTCATCAAGAGCCACTCGCTCATGGACGAGTCGGTCAGGAGTTTCTTCGGGCAGCCCATTGTCATACGCACCAGTTTCCAGTGAGTACAATCCATATTTTCATTTGCTCGTTCTGTTCCATTTATTTTTTACCAGCAATTTTTACCAGTTACGAGTATCTCGGGGAATTTTAGCAAAGGTATAACAAATTGAGAAAGCAAACATTCGAACAGCAGCGCGCACTATCGATATTGGCATCCCGTGCAAGGGGGGAATTTCGTTGCGTTTTCCCGGAACAGAGATATTCGCGAATTAAATAAATGTTTGCCCTTTCAGTATGCTTTTGAAAATCATACAGCAAAACTTTGTAAAAGCTTTTCGATATTGATGGATTTTTCGAAAGCGAAAATCGAAGTGCAATCGCATAAAAAACACCCCTCTCCTGTCCACAGCTATAGATTCACGCAGATCACGGTGGACCCGCAAGTGAAGACGCCGGGGGGCAAGACCTACGACGTGCTGTTCATCGGCACGGATAACGGAAAGGTAATCAAAGCGGTCAACGCCGAGTCCGCCGACTCGAAGGACAAGGTCAGCCCGGTGGTGATCGAGGAGATACAGGCGTTCCCTGCGACGGTGCCGGTGCGCGGCATCAAGGTCGTCAGGGCGACGCAGGCCGGCGACGGCCTCGAGGACGGTCGGCTCGTCGTCATCGCCGACAGCCAAGTTCAAGCCCTCAGGCTTCACCGTTGCTACAGCGACAGAATACTCTCCTGCGGTAAGTGTTTCCGAGCCTGTCCGAAATCTAGATGAATTACGAGTTCTTGTTACAGTCGCGTGACTCTGGAACGTTGATGAAACAATATCGCCCCTCGGCTGTATTTTTACTGCAATTTTAGGAACTCGCTGGAATAACGCGGCACGGCACGAGTTTGAAAGCAATCCGAAATGCAAGTTTTCGCCAAGCTTCATTGCCCCCATTGAAACAAGTTTCGGTTCGCGCGCGCTCAAGCTCTTCTTAATGCGAAAACAATAGAACGCTGTGTATCCGGAGCGCTGGATTTATTCGCCCGAGTATTACAAAAGTTGACTATTTCAGCAGCGACGAAACTCTCTTAAGAAATGATTAATTCAAATTTATGCCTCCCAACGTCGTGCTTGTATTGCTTTAATCCGTCTAGTTTTCGGAAGCGTCAATCTCGGGCGGTTTCATTGTTTTCTGTGAATAATACGAATCTCCAACAAAATTACCATCAGTGAGAACGCACAACGATGATTCAACGATCCGATTTGTTTTTGCAGGCGAATGCGTGGCGTTGCAGGATCCGTATTGCGCTTGGGACCGCGTGGACGGTAAGTGTCGTGCGCTGGTGGGCCCAGCTGCGACAGACGCGAGCCGTTTCCTGCAAAGCGTTGCCACGGGGCTTCACGCCTCTTGTCCGCCCGGCAAAAGCATGAACAAAGACGCCGGTAGCGTCGGTGCCATATCGGCTAACCAGAACAAGTTCCCCCAGGACTCGATGGTCTCGAACAAGGAAGGCCAAGGTGGCGAGATAATCAACATTATGCAAGATGAGGAGCAGAGCAATTCCGGTGAGTTCTTATTGCTACTTCGAGACGTCTCGTCCCTATGGAAGGCCATCAGAGTTAAAGGTATGCCTTGATTATTTCCCTTCAGGTCCAGAAGTTTCGGCGGCTGATTCGCCCCCACCGCAGTACTCCGTTGAGACGCTGGTGATGGCAGTTGTGGCAGGCGCCTTGGCAGCGCTTCTCGTTGGCTTCACGGCCGGTTACTTATGCGGCAGAAAGTGCAGAAAAGATGAAGACGACAACATGCCCTATCCCGACACGGAGTACGAGTACTTCGAACAGAGGCAGAACGTCAACAGGTTCGTTTCGCGCTTCTCTGCATACGAATCAACGAATAGTTTTATATTACACTCGACTGACCTTGGCGCTTGTTGAAAATTTTGCAGTCGCCTCGCACCAGAGCCCAAGCTCCTGCCCCAAGAAGAAGTGACGTACGCGGAACCAGTCCTGGTACCCCAGCCGCCAAAGATGCACTCGCCCAAGGGCACGATGCGCAAGCCTCCGCCAACTCCGGCCGAGACGCTGTTCCAGTTCCCGGACGGCTACGGCTATAGAGGCCCGACCGGTCGGGCTGACAACTTCGGCACGCTGCGCTCGCACCAGGGCGACCAGGCCTACCGGCGCCAGGATGGCTTCGCCACGACGCGCAGCGTCAAGAAGGTTTATCTCTGAGAAACGAGCGAGGAGGGGGGATGTAATGCAGCAGCTGCGGCAGCCGCAGCGGCGGCTCAGGCTGCGGCCGCTCAGGGCCGCCATCGCAGCCTGGGCAGGCCCGCGCGCAGCCAACACCGCCAGCAGCAGCAGCAACAGGCGCAGTCGGGCTCGAGAAACAACGGCGGAAACAACAGTAACGGCAGCTCGTCCCACAGGTCGGGCAGTCATCATCATGGCCATCACCAGGGTCACTCGACTCGTGATTTAGCACTAGGTAAGTCATTTGTCACAATCATTGCGTCATTGTTCTTTTTCTCCGAGACGCGGACGATTCGATGAGTATATGTCTAACGAGCGTGCGCAATGTATGCAGGTGGCCGTGGAATCGAATCGCCGTCACCGCCGTCAAGCATGTCTTCGAGCTCACCGTCGCCGCCCTCCTCCTCGCCGTCACCCACCCTCGTGCCACTGGGTGGCAATGGCAGTCAAACCGGCCAGGGTAGCAATAACATAATCCAGGGCAACAATTCGCCGCCTCCGCCCACGCCGCCCTGCAGCTTCATCTATCGGTCATAGTGCCAGCAGGACAACTATGACGACGAAGCAGCAGCTCCGGATGCGTCCGAGTCGGGGATGATCGATCATTATTGCCGCGACGAGTGTCCCTCGTACGCGTTTGCTGACACTACTACTACTACTACTACTACTACTAATAATCACATCGCGCATCGCTGTATGAGCCGCGGTTGACTTAATCACTTGTTTTCGTTTTGTCCAAGCGCTGAGCCGGCTGTTTGGTCGAATTACGCGCTCATTCGTCATCCGGATGGACAGACGCACATTAGTGCGATTATTAGTCTGGAGATATTTTTTAAAAAAGAATTGCGATTTCATCACTCAATCTTCGCCTTAATGTGCTGATTAACTTTCAAAGTTTTGTAAATATAACAAATACTTTTTCTTCGTGAATTCCTGCATTTTTGAAGAAATATTGCTTTCATCGTTCGACCAAACGCCGACTCAACTTTTAATCGCGTATGTGGAAATATATCTTTCTTGGATGTGCTCTTATCGACGATGGAAAAGTCATTTGTTATCGACCAAATTTTAGATGTGGAGTATTTAGGCCTTTCTGCTAGAAATTAAAAAATTTGTTTTTTTACTCATACGAAACTTGTAAATTATAATGAACTTCTTTTGTCGATAAGCTGATTTTAAATATCATCAACAAGCTATGCATCGATAAATGAAAGTCATGGGATTTTTGATTCGTACTGTAATTTGTAACGATGAAAACAAATTTAGTACTGTTGAAGTCTTTAAGAAATTGACTTTTGCATTCGATCGATCATAAGCTGATGTTACTGCCACATTGAGAGTTTTAACCGATGCTCCGTTACGAAGATCGTAAGGGTCGTGTTTGATCATTTATGATGTACATTTTTTTATACCGGTGATTTATCTAATTTATACCGTAGCTTCGAGTTTAAGAATACAAAAGCAATTAGCGAAAGTATTTAGTAACTGATAACTGCCAAACATGCATAATCACGATAGGTTTTTTTTTTTTGTAAATATACGTTATGAATGATTGAGCAATGATCCATTGCATAAACCGTTTCTCGCAATACCGTGATCGTAAACATGGAGCTTCAATTTATTACCCTTTTTCTTAATTTTGAACTTCCTCTTCGTTTTAATAAGTGCGTATTGTTGATAGCGATGTGCAATTTTATAATAGGTTCCAAAACTAAGATTATTGAGAATCTTTATTGCTCCGCACGAGCTCGTGATAAGTACATATTATCAATCGCATTCGCTGCGTTCGGTCGCTCCGAGAGCGTGACTTCGACACTTCAAAAAATTGTATAATATGAAAAATTGTACATTAACGCTTAAGAATTAATTCCTTGTATCTTAGATTACCTATATAAATATAAATATATAAATAAATATACATATATATATATATATATATGTATATGAATGACTTGAAGTGTCTGGAGACTCTCTCGTGGGCGACGTGTTTTCTTTACGAACGACAGCGGATAGATCCCGAGAATAATAAAAGTGAAAAAGTAGCCCAGATGCGGCCTTTTTTATCTTCGACTGCCAAGTTTACGCGTGCGAATGCGGTGCAATAAACCTTCACTTTTTGCGAATCTCCTTGTTGGGGAGCAGATAAAGAAGCGCAAGCCTTCGCTGACAAAACAAAAGAAACAGATAGAGAAAGAAAGGTGGAAAGACGGAGGAAGAGGAAGAAGGAGCTCACGAAAGCAGGCCATCGTCATTTTACGACACCTCCGCACCCTTAGTATGTAATTTTTAGCGGAAGTTTGTTGAAGGACGTAAAAAAGTGAGCAGAGTGACAGATATAGCCATGCTAAGTAATTGATCGATTGATTATAAAATTAGGCTTAATATAAAAACAGTTATGTATTGATAAGAATTAAGTGAATGCAAAAGTAAACAGTAATCTCCACTTTTTATTATTATTATTATTATCGCCTAGTTATGCCGCGACTTGACATGTCAATTAACGCTGAAAATCGACGTCGCGAAAAAAATTTTTACTAACGGCGACAAATATTTTTCTGAGCCAAGTACGACTCTTGAGTCGCTTCTGCTTTGCATGGAAAAAAGGAGAAATCGCACGAATGGAAAAGCCGCTTAGTCGAGAGATTTATTTTCTTTGTACTTGCGATGAGTTTCGATGGATTTCGCTTCGACATGTCAAGATGTGTCGACAGATTTTTAAAGCCAAAGTGTGTAAATGACATAAACTATATGCCGATAAGTCCGGGGACTTGCGTATTTATATTTGCGTTGAATAATATTATGTTGTTGTATTAATTTTAGTAATATTTCATTCTGAAAACCAACTGATGCGTTTATTATTGTGAATTAAGTTTATTGATCTACAAGGTCTCACTGTCGGTGTGCAATCGTTCGTAATACTGATAAAACGTAAAGCGCTTTCTTAAAATACGGGCTAAACATCTTGACATTCGCATGATTCGAAGCTTTGTGTTGTATAAAAACGTGGAGATTGCCCATGTTTTATGGTTTATTTATTTCATCTAAGCTATTAGGCTTGCTTAGAGCGTGATGACTAAGTGAAAGAATGAAAAACTCGAGCGATAGGCCAAAAGTGGTCCGATAAGAAATAAGTAAAAACGGAAATTCCATATAATAAACTTTGAAACATCCATTGACTTGTTATCGAAATATCCAAAGGTTGATACTTAGTTTTTTGTACGTTTCGGAAACGCGCGTTTCGAACACTCGCATATATACGTAAATAGTTGAAGGAGCGAGTGCAAGAGAAAGGATGAGAGTGTGCGTCTTAAGATTTTTTGAGATCAGAGCAAGTGAGGCTTGATATGTACATAATAATTACACATATATTATTATAAAAAAAAACTTATACTACAACAGTTACGAGTTATACGAGAGTGAGGGAAATGATAAAGAAAAACGAGTAAGAAAAAACGAAAAATTAGTCCATCTATTCTGGGCCGGATGGTGCATGTAGACATCTATCTTAAAGTGCTTCTTATTTCAGTGTGTTTAGAAGTAACGCATATGTGATATATTCTATATGATGAGATGTTTTTCTAGGCGAACGGAAGAAAAGTTTGTGGAAGAGGATGATGTGACAGATTTTTCTTTTAAACGATCTTACTGACGCTCTCTTTGGGTAATGTTTCTTGGGACAAAATTTTTCTTATAATAAATCTACATTGATTGCAACAGTTTACGGGACGTTTACAATAAAAGGAAAGTACTACACATTTTAAGCTCTTCTGTTTACGGCTCGTATTTTTTAAAAATAAATATTAACGATTATCATAATATGAGATCACCTTGTAATATTAGCATATAAATGCGTTAATGCATTTGAATTTCAAACATAGATGTTTAATGAAAGATCAGGAATGATTCGATTTGATTGGCAATTTACAAAGAAAATCACGCAATAAAACAGTAAAGCTTGAGTCGTCTAACACGAAAAAAATATCTAAAACACCACACAGTAACACACGCATCTCTTATACAACTGCAAATTTGCAGTTCTAGAGTTGTTGCGAAATGCATGCATCAGCTACGCTCGTCCGCAACAACGATTTAAATAGAACAAACAAAAAATAAATGATAAATATAAGACTGAACGAACCATTAGCTGCGGATGAGCCTTGAGTAAAATTTTATTCAAGTTTTTTTTTCTGTAAAACAAAGCATTTTTTATTTATTTATTTTTTTGACGGACAGTACAAACTTTCCATGACATTACTTTCTGAATTTCGAGACTGCGAGACTGCGCGAAGAAACTTTTTTCTTTTAATTTTAAGTCAATTCTGTAGTCAGAACCTCGTTTATCTGTATGTTAGTTTATAATTTTTTTGTTTGTATTTGTAGACCTGTACGTAAGTAATTTTAAGTTATAATTTGTTGATAAGCAAATCTTACCATATATTATTTAAACGGAATATGTATATTTAAAGATAGATTTCTATTATTTTCTTTTATTTTGACGATAAAAATGTAACAATGAATTTTTGATGGTCACAAGTTGTTTTTTATTTTTATTTTTTCCTTCGCGTGGACGAGCCCCAGATATGCGCATCTATGGCGACTTTTGTGTCGCATGATTTTTAAAATAAAAAAAAAAATAAAAAATATCAAGAGACTGGTAGAATTCAAGACGAGTGCATTTGAGCCACTCCACTAAAAAAATATCACATTTTTGTTATTATACAATATCAATCGTATTCCAAAAAAACATAAGCGAATGATTTTTTGAAGAATTTGACTTTTTACAGACATTGATAATTACTCTAAACATATAAACTTGAAATTATAATGCCGAAATCGTAACACTGCTTAAGACTTCGCTTTTTGCTGGGTAAAGTCCAATACCATACGAATGAGTCCACCTGAGTCTTTCGGTAGAGACTTTATTTCTCGAAGAAGGATGTTCATTGTACAGAGACAGGGACCTTTAAAGTCAAACTGTTAGAATCGTAAGAGTTGATGAGATTTCAAAAAAATTCTATTTGTCATTGTGCTGTTGTTTGAAATTTACGATATTCGAAAATCGGCGTGTTTGTAGATGTAAAATAAGTAAAGAATACGAGAGAACGGACTATATTAATGAAATACGAAAATACGAAAAAACTAAAGCTGCCATTTCTCCCAAAAAAAAAAAATAAATAAATAAATAACTTGCGCATTTAAAAAAAGTTTTCGTTTGAATTGAAATCGTTCCGGTTCTTTTGTATTTGTTTCGGATTATTTCCTACTTCTCATTTGATATTTGATGAATAAACGAAGGACTCAGGCATGATACCAAAGATGTTACAACTATATACTTAGGCTATCGTTGATTATTGTGATGATTATCGTTACAGAGAGAAGGCGCACAAAAATTACAGTGATTAATTTACCGTATTTATAATATGTATATACATTGGCATAAAGTAGCGATGAGCAGATTTTGTCTCTTGAAAACCCTTTAAATTTCCATTACAGAATGCAAACTTGAAGTAACAAAATGACCGATAAAATTTTTTTTCAGTTTTCATTTTTAATTCAGTTTGATTTTCATTGTCACCTCATTATGATTTCCGTTTTCACGCTCGAACAAATTAATGAAAAAAAAAATGTATATTTTTGCATGAACTTTTGAATGAATTGAATGCTGTTCATCGCTTATATACAGTATCGAGTTTAACGGTGACCCACACTTTATTTAATTCATCGTGGGGAAGAACATGGGTAGTATTTATAGTTCATGATAACACACACTACTTTATACATCAGACACAAGACGATATTTGCGTTGAATTTTTAAAAGAGAGTGAGAAAGCGAGAAGAGCGAAAGAACGTGAGCGATCAGATAAGAAGTTAAAATTAACGAGTTGTATTAACAAGTTTTAATAATCATGTTGCGAAAAATTAAATACAAACACTAGTTGGGGGACACATAATTAATAAAAATAAAATAATCGAAAAACTTTGCGCAGTTCCTTGGAAGGGAAGCGTCGTGCGAAATGAAACGTCGACTCGATTTAAATAACCCGTCAAAGATGGGCCAGAAGCAACGGATTCCATCCAAAAACAGCGTTTTTTGTCCGACCAGCAGAGTTTCGGGCGTCGCTTCCTTCCGAGATTTTCACTCGAGCTATCTGTCTGTATCATATATTTACAGGAAAACAATTGAAGAAAGAAAACGCAAAGGGCACAGCCAATTTCACTGCGATTTGCGCGCGCAAAGTCAACGAGAAAGAGAGAACAAAGTAAATTGAAAAAAAAAAAAAAATTATAAGAAGAGCGACGGAGAACATAAGAGATAGGTATTAGACAGTCAGAAAAAAGTTGCTGAATCACGTATGAGTTTTTCGAGAATATGCGAGAGCTTAGTTATTAAGTAGAGAATTAGTATGATATATAGAACGCTTGAAACGTATATAAATATATAAATATATATATATATATATATATATATATATATATATATTATTTATATATATATATATATATATATATATAATATAATATGAAATAATGATATAATTATAATACATTAAAAACTTTTTATAAATATATTTTTCCGTCGGAGTCTAGCCTAGGTAGGGAGAAAAGATGAAACCTACACAGTTACGAGTATTAATTTATCCGATTCAATTATTATCGAGGATCCTAGAAACGTAAGCCATCACTTTAGGCGCATTGCGTAGTTTTTAAAGCAGGGAGCGAGTTGAGAGCAAGAGTAATGCCGCGCGGAGCGAATGATTTGTGCGAGCGAATAGAAGGGGGTTACGACAAAAAATAACGAGGAGACTCTTTGACGAGTTTATATATACATACATACACACACACACATACACACACACACATTCTAGAATTGTACCTTTCGAAGGGAGGAAGTCGAGGCGTTGGAAAAAAGCGGGGCAAAGTCGCGCCGTTTTGCGATCGTCGTCATAGCATTGGAAACGATATCTTTCAATTTGTCGACTTGGCATTTACAAGTCGATCAATCAATTAATTGTTCAGAGTTTCCCAATCGTTTTTTTGCAAGCGACGGTCAGCTGTCGATCAAAGTTTTTCTCTTTTGACCGATCGCCGCACCGTCTGCTGTATGATGGACGCGCCTTTGTTGTCGCGGATAACGCAGACGCGTAACTCGACTTTGCCTCGCGCTTGTACATTAGAGAACAAAAAAAAAAAAAAAAAAAAAAATCATAAGATAACTCGTTTTACCTGCTAGAGACTTCAACGAGTGCGAACGACTGCGGGAGCGCGTGCGTGTATGCTAGAGAAAGAGAGGGAGAAAGCGTTAACAAGTTTTTTGATCGGGAGCCGACGGTCGTCGGGCTCCCAGTGTTGTAAAAATAGCGATATTACTTATAAACGATAATACTATTGATTGGAGCAGCAAATGCGGCGAAGGCGCGGAGAATGAACCTATTGGGGTAAAGGGAGTGAATATGAATCGATGACGAGTCAGATCGGTACGAACATCCAGACCAGATGAGGTGATGATGCGTGAGATTTTTAAGAGAAATAAATAAAAAAAGTACTATAACATTTATCAACGATAAAAATAATGAGAATGTAACGTGTATTTTGCTTCTTCCTAATACAGTGCCGTTTACGCTATTTTTTACCGTAACTTAAACAAGAAAAGAAGAAAAAAAAATAAATAAAAAACACTAGATTCGGCTGAGCTGGTCCCAGCAGCATGCGTTAACGATGTTGGGGGAGGCAGGCCGCGTATTAAACTTTTAAAGGATAATTAAGGGGAGTTAGAGGAGGCGATGGACACGAGAGTTGAGAGCGAAAAAGGCGGCTATTCCAAAAGACAGTGCGACTCTGGCCTGCGAAACGTATATGATCAGCGTCTCTTTTGCGTTCGTCGGAGTACAGCCGACACGAGTACACCCAGCCACACATACACACACTGACACACCAACACATATCCGTTCGTCTCTTTTTGTACTTTTGATAAAAGGAAATCCGTTGTTGTTGTTGTTGACTCTCTCAGTTCGTTGAACTTGCCCGCCGTTTCCGTTGTCATCGGTGATGAGAGGAGCACAGATTATGGGCGGCTAGCGTGCGAGCGAGCGCAATTTCGCGATGCGTCGATCATGCGATATAGTGAGATTTGCGTATTTTCCAACAGCTGTGTGTGATTGAGATGCGATGTCCGTTCTTCGACGCTCGCGAGGTTGCACATGGCCGAGGTCGAAATAACGTCGATAAAACGTGCCCGCGCGCAATTATATCGTAATACAGTTTACCTTCCTGCTTTGCTGATCGAAAAATTCCGGAGCCTCGCTGTCTGATTTCTGAAAAAAAAAAAAATAAATAAATAAATAAGCACGAGAAAGACTAACCATGGCCACTTTGGCGTTTTATCGATGTTATCGCACAGCTGCTGTCGATTGTTTGTCCTATAAGCTTTGCATCGAACAACCGATACTATGAATACGCATTGTTGTACCGAGACTTGTGCAGTACTTGTCAGCCATCGGAGAGAGAGAATAAAAGTGTCAACAACCAGCGATACACGTCGGCGAAAGAGATGAGCAGAGTTGCGATTGCGACGGATTCGTCGGGCTGAGGATTTCCTTGATTTTGTCAGTTCTACGAATCCAGACTGCATATAGTATACGGAGAGCCCGACTCAGAATTGTGCGCGTGCAGTCATTCCGAGTACTTGTACACACGAGAGACATCTGCACACAGACACACGTATGATTTTTACGACGTTATATTCTAAATCGTGCGCGTCACCCAGCTCTATTCTTTCTTTTTTCGAGCGAATTTTCATTGAGGAACGAAAGTTGCCGATAAGCAGAGCGCGAAATCGAACGAAAACAAAGCAAGCTGCACATCCGTAGAAACGCGAGATAATTAATCGAGCGCGGGTTTAAATTCAAGTCGGAGGCGAAGGTGAAATCGAGAAAAGCGATGAAGAAGTGTCGAAGTCGTTTTAATTGGAGAAGCATTGGCGCCGGTATGGAATATATGATTTTTCCGCCGGAGTCGCTATTGATTTTCACTCTCGCCGAGCGATCGGGGATTCGGACACGCCTTTCCGACGCTTCGTCCCGGGAGTTTCGTTCTCGAGATCCAAGCACTCGAAGCTTTTAGCCGCGGGAATTCGCATTCGAGTACGCGGCTGTCGGAATTCTCGCTGAAAAGAGTCGGAGCTAAAATTTCGCCGACGTATCTGTATACAGAATATATGTGTGCGTACAACCGTAATTCGCTTGCTCTGTTTTGTCTGGTCGTCAATAGATTCCGGTGCGAGGACGATTATCGCGCGCAACGGGCAAGCTGCGAAGCGCACCGGCAAAGTTATCGCGCGGTGTTGAGAGAATTATATACAGCCAGGCGCGCGGGACGGCAGTGTAAAAAGCGGACGAGTTATACAGAAAGTCGGAAAGTCACTTAGCCAGCGAACTTTGCTGTTTATAGTGCCCTGTTATAGTGGGTTCTCTAGGCAGAGCGGCAGAGTTGCAGGCTATGTGGGAGGGAGAAAAAGGGTATGAAACAACTAACTCTTCCTTCCTTATCCGCTCGCGGGTTATGCGTTCCGCTAAGCGCGGCCACTTTTCGTTTCGTCTCGGCTGAGGTACAGCTGGGGAAGGAAGGTACAAGTTGTGACGAGGGGAAACTCGTGTCCAGCCTCCGCCCTCTGCCCACGGGACCCGGATGATCTATTTTTCAGAAAACGCTATTGTGATTAACGATGTAAACCGCAGGTCAAACTTGGGCGTGAACATTCTGCACATTATTCGAAAATACGGCCGCGGTGAAATGAAAAAGAAAGAAAGAAAGAAAGAAAGAAAGAATAAAGTGTGCGGAACCAATACGAGGGAGAGGATAGTTATTAGGGCGCTTGAGAGCGAGAGACACGTACGTGCGCGCGAGAAAGAGAGAAGTATAATTACCGATGCATTATGCAATTATTACATTTAGTATCATTAGAGAGCGAGGCTGCTACCATATTAATGAATTAAGTACAATATATAATATGAATTCATTAGACTTTATAATATAAATATATAAATATTACTAAACACGCTCTTTGTATATCATTGCGTTGCGTTCGATCGACGACTCGCGTTCATTTTCCTTGTATAACAACAACACACGGTTAAAGAAGTGAGAATGCGGAGAAGGAACAAAACATGATATAATGTAACGGGATAATGCGCGCCTGATTTTTGACGATGAATAAGTAAATAAATGAAGAAAACGACAAAAAAAATGAAGTTATAAAACATTGTAACGAAGTAGATGAAGCAAATGAGAAAACATGGAGACTGGACAGCTAAGACATCACGTGTTTTACGATCGCCTCTGACTAAAGATTATATATACTCTTTCACGACGCTATATTTATTGTTCGATCCCCTTTTTTATTATTCTTGCGTTGTTTTTTGAAAATAAGATGAGGAAAGAACAAACAAACAATCTTTATATGCATTCGACGAGATCGCGTTATCGTTTGTATATCGTAATAGATATAGATTGTACCATGAAATTATAAGTAAAATACATTTGATTAGGTAATAAAATATAAAATGAAAAAAAAAAAAAATCAGCGACTCAGAGTTATTTACACTAAGATGTTCCTCCTTCCTCTATATTCATATCTGTAAATTTTCATTTATTTTTTTGGACTGTTTCTGTCTGCCTTGTTTTTTTACTTCTCATCGAATAGATTAATCGCATGCGCAAGCTCGGCATTGCTGGTCGAGTTCCAGTGATTCACGTCTCTTTCTCTCGCCTGCACCAGCAGGTAGAACGTAGAAGGCGTCTCGCTTCGCAAAAATGAACGCGTCAGTCCGCCATAATCGACGGCGCGCGAAGCCTCGATATTTCACGCCTAGTGTTCCTTTTCTTCGATCGGAGGTCGACTTCGTCAGTGAAAGGAGCAGAGCTGAAAAAAAGCGCGCGAGCGAGCTCGCACATAATACGCGTGCACGCGTACGCCGCGAGGAATAAGGTAAACGTATCAAACGCTACCCCAGGGCAAGGCGGCAGGAAACGAGTCGGCCGGGCCTAAAATTTGAACTTGACTTTTGCGGGCGCGCGGGCCGATGTATTATGCTGATGTACTTCCGTAACAGTGATCGATCGGCTCCGGGCGATGCTAATCAATTACCGAACTTCTATTATATTCGCCGGTCTAATAGTTGCATTGTTACGTGATCGATTTTGTTCTGATACTGGGTGTTGGGATCTAGTTGGACGTGTATGCATTGGAAAATTTGATCGTTATGTAAGCTGTTTTATTTTTCTTCTACCTATATATTCTGCGTGCGGGTATGCATAAAGAGCGAATATTTTCTTAATCGGAAACACACCGAGTACAAAAGTTATGAGACGGAAAAATGTCTTGAGAAATATAATGTTACAGTATAGCTAGATGCATGTAAGGTATTATGTAAATTTCGTTCTACGCAATTTCATCCAGCTAGACGTATAGAAAGCTGCAGTCGCGTATATTTTAAATTCCACAAAATTCTCCCGCTAGAGGGAGAAATGTCCAATATGCAACCGGTCTCTCGCGCAACTCGCTCACGTGTAATAAAGGGTTGAAGGTTGGAGATAAGAGTCAGCGGCTCGTGCCACTGATTCACTGTCGATCCGCAAAGATAAAGCGTGAAAGACGTATCAGTATAGCAAAAAACTAAAAGAAAGATACGAAGAAAACACAGAAGGCGGTTCTCGGGGGCCGTACCCTTGACTCAGTTTTCAGGAGGCAAAGGCGATCGGGTCTCACGGCTGTCTGTTTTTCTCTCTTTCTCTCTTCTCAAGGCTCGCTGTGTGCACAGCTTATGCGCAGGACCAATGACCAGTTCTCGGTGGCGGATCGCGAAGGAAGGAGAGCGCGGTTGGAAAAAATCATGTACACCGACCGACTGACTGGCTTCCTATGGTCTATATAAGAGACCGGCGAACGCGGAACTCACGGCCAGTTACGCGCGAGACTACGCCTTTGTCGTGCTGTCGTTCGGCGGAGCTTTAGTTGGTGCCTCGTTCAAAGTGTGAGTTTCTTAGGCTCTCTGTCAGTGGGCCAGGGTGGTTGGAAAATTATCGCAGTGGAACGGGCAGATTTCAAAGGGGTGGTTCAATTCTACTTCGAAGTGAGAGAATAAGTGAGTTGATTTGAATTTTATAAGTATGATATATTCCTCGATTAAAGAAAGTGGTAGAGGCATTAGAAGTAATTAGAATACATCGATTTCTTTTAGCAAAAAACAATTTAGTATAGTTGCATAAGTTTTTTTAATAGAAGCGAAAAAGGAGCTTGAGATGGGTAGAAAAATTGAAAGAGTTAAACGCGGAATATTTAAATCTATGTAAATTCGAGCTGCATGTTTTCAAAACACCAATACCGGAACTGCATATTACAACATTTTTTAAGCCTTTTCTCACTTTTTTCCGTAGAATGTAAACATAAACAAATTGAGTTAAAAAGTAAAACTCGGCCCTCACGGCCATTCGCCTCGCTGGGAACCAGTCTAAATTTAGCAACGACTGCCGACGCAACAGCGGCAAAAAGAAATTTTCACGAGACCGACCATAACGGTTGCAGAGGTTCATTATCTCCTTCGATCTTCCAAACATCGAGCGACCTCGCGCACACTTAATTAAAAAGAAAACGCTCTTGAACCGCGTCGGTCCCCTTGAAATCGGCCACGAGCAGACCCAGTGACGAGGGGGAAAAAGCCTCGCGATTGCATCATCGGGATCAGTGTCGGAGCGAATTACGAAAATTACGAGTAAGGAGAGAGGAAGCGCAATGCCGCCGTTCGCTCGAGGCGAGTCGCTGCGCCAGCCGTTCATCTTTCCGAGCGAAAACAGGAATTTATATGCCGCTCGTTCGCTCGATGCGTTTCCGATAGCCGCTGCTATGAACAATGCACCGATGCTCGGGGAAAAGTTTGGTATAGTTTGCGGGAAAATTCGGGTAAGCGAGCAAATCGAAGACCTATTGTAATTTTTCTTATTTGCATGCGTATTATAGAGATATATAGAACGGGAACGCGACGCTTCCATGAACTTTCTCAACGAACATAAACTTTTCCTATTGTCTTGACTCTTGATTCTCTCTGCACCCGATACAAGCGCTTACGATTCATCTACGAATCAAGTTTCAGTAGCAGATTCATCGACGCAGCCATGCTTCGAGCGCTGATCCTCATCGCCGCGGCCGCCGCGTGCTCGGCAGCTCCTCAGTTCCTGATCAGAAACTCGGCTCCTCTGCCACACCCCGCCGTCCTGGAGAACGACGCGATGGAGGCGCACTTGCCCGAGCATCTGAAGAACGACTTTTACAAGAACCCGCACATCGTCGCCGCGTTGGCCGAGCCCAGCTGGTTCGGGCACAAAGAGGCGCAGGTACCTTTACCGAAGCTAATCCTTATGTCGCAAACGTAAACGTATACGCGTACAATAAGTCGATGGTGAAAAATAATTTTCCGTCTGCCGCAGGTAACCAACCGCGAAACCGACATGATACCGCGGGAAAAAGTCTTCCACATCCTACACAACGCCGGATTCATCCGCAGATAATTCACGGATGTTTCCCAACGAATGCCTCGCTGCGCGTCGAGAAAAAGAAGAGGACGATCGAACGAACGAACTGAAAAATTCAACGCACGTACTTCTGATGTGCGCCGCATGTACTCTCATCTCTCTGTCTGTAAGCGAGAGTGGAATATAGCCAGTGGCGCATCGAAAGGAAAATGAAAACGCTCCGCACACTCGATTTCATCCAGCGCGAACTTTATTTATTTTCATTGTGTGTGTGTGTGTGTGTGTGTGTTCATCGACATTTTCACCCACTGCAAAACGCGCAACCGAAAAAGTGCGAGAGTGACTGGTGCAGTTCGCAGTAGTTTGCCATGTAATATTTGTAAGTAATGTAAATGCAGAGAATGTTGATATCTGTTTTTGTAATATATAGTATCGTACGGTTAATGTACACGTCGTATAATTAAATCCAACATTTTCACAGCTTGGAACACGTACACATTGCAAAACGTCCCGAAACCCTCGAGGAAAAATCTTCCACTGTCTCCCTTTTATCCCTCCGAAATCAAGCCACGATTGATCCATCGCGCGATATCCGTGTGGCGCATGATCGCGATCGTTATACAAAATAGTCGCGGCGAAGCGTATAATACCTGCGTGCGACTGACGAAATCGGCCGAATGCCATTCTGACGCCGGCGGTGTATGTAATTCGTAATATTCGGCGAGCGGGCTCTGACGTCGCCGGACGCGATGCATAATAATAAACGCCGGCTTCTCTCAGCTGGAGTGAAAGTGTCAAGTGCTCCTACGGGTATGCGAGCGCGCGGAATTTTCTCGAAATATGCAGCGGCCAGTATACACGGGCGGCTAAGTACATACAGAGGATTCTGGCTTCTGCGTTTTCGTGCTCCACTTTTTTTTTCGAAAACGAAGAGATACTATGTACCCTCTTATGCAATGACGCGTTGAGACGTGACCTTCGCGCTTAATTGAAACGGCCCTTCTCGAGCCAATTATAGCTGGTACAATCACATTCAGAGGATGATATTGCAGAGTGCGCAACCGAGGCTGCAGCTGAAAGGCACCTTTACACGTTCTCGTTAACATTTACAACTTTTATCTCCATCGCTCGAACGAACCAAATCTCCCATGCGTATACACACGAGTTACGCGAGGCGAACTTGTGACCGTTCCAGTTCTAAGTCCTTTGGAAATAGTTGTCGCTGAGTAATTACGTAGTGCCGGATCGAGTTACGCGTTAATGGCCGCGTCGAAGTAAGGTTACACTTCGGCCGCTAATAGTGAGAGCGTAGAGTCAAATCCGGGGGTCTTTATAGTTGTCGGACGATTTTGCTTTAACTATGTGCTTGGTGTATGTGCACTTGCAGGTAATCTACTTTGCATTTGCGTGCAACGTAATACGCAGCGCCGAGGAATTTCGATTTCGCAAACGCTGTAGAATACATTTTTATTTTATTTTCTGTTCAGCATTTTTAATTTCCCAAGGACTCATTGCATATTATATATAGAGAGCGCAGAAATAGGCAAATATTCATCATGCTGGAATGATAAAAACGAGATCGCTTTGAAGTGAAACCAGTTTCTTCGATCGTCTCCTAAACTCTGGAATCGAGTATTAACCATGAAGGATTGTGTGACGAATTTGTTCGACATTTTGCACCAAGTTAGAAACAGATTATCATTGAAAATCCCAGCGGCGATGAAAGTTAGTTTCTCCTCGGACGTTTATAAAAATCTAAATGGACTGAGGATATAACATTTTTACCGATCTTCGCAATAATGTAATCTATTTATCTTTCTTAAAGAGAAATTTGGTATAATTAAATCGTACATCTTCTTAAAAACATCTAATTTACCTCGACGATTGCACTCGAACGTTTCCGGAAATCATCAAAAGTCGCATAGGGTACGTACGTCGGCGCAATTCTTTGATCGAGTTTACCGAACTAATCCGCCTGAGCTCGAGCTCCACGATGCCCACGAGAATAAGGCGAATCCGCAGAGGAGATTTCATTTGGTCTTGCAGTCGTCGAGACGTTATTACCTCCCCTCGCGATGTAATCGTCTGAGCCACTTAGAGTCTTATTTGTTTCTTCGCGAATTTTTCCACTGACACGGAAACTCGTCTCCGTTCTTTCTCTTCCGGCGCTTACGCTAATAGTCTACACCATTGGGTTTTTTCACGGAGAGAGAAAAGGTTTATTGTTATGGCGCTGTTGGCATATAATGAACTAATACAGCGTTCTTAAATATCTCGCATATCGATCTCATTGATCTTAACCTTTTAACGATTTTTCGTCCCCATTAATCAGAAGCACGTTCAGCTCTCTCTCTCTCTCTCTCTCTCTCTCTCTCTCTCTCTCTCTCTCTCTCTCTCTCTCTCTCTCTCT
>QLSS01000065.1:416180-463341 GCA_024372645.1 Trichomalopsis sarcophagae
TCTCTCTCTCTCTCTCTCTCTCTCTCTCTCTCTCTCTCTCTCTCTCTATACTGGTATATCGGTGAACCGAATCAGAATCGACACTTATAGCAAACACATGCCGCAGCGGCGCTCGGAAACGAAAGCAAAGTTCCAATTTCGAGTGCCATTATTTCGGACCCTTAAAAATGCGCGTATCCCATTTATCTGTGCGGCGAGCAGCGCTCTCTCCTCTCAAACATTCAGCAGGAGATAGAAAGGCGCAGTAAAGTTCGGTGTAACTCGCGCGAGAGGATCCCATGTGTGTGTGTACCTGTACTTTACGACTGTGGGCATTGCTGGCTTCTGCATTGGATGGGTTTTTCGCCCGAGGTAGTTTATACCCACATTGAAAATTGAAAGGCTTTTTTTGAGTTTTTTTCGAAAATTCAAATTTGCCTTGCGCGTGTATCTTCTAACACAATATCGAGTCATGGTCTTCGAAGATGGAATGGAATCAGCCTATGCATCACGTTTCCGCGTTATAAGTAGATAAGTTCCGAGATTGACAAGACCAGCCGCATATCTCGAACAACCGATTCGCATAAAATCACTCGAAAATCTTATCGATATGGCAGCAAAGTCGAAGAATACTTTTGACCGTTACTGTATCCCGGCTCTCAAGTCCACTCCCTCGCGAGCCGCACAGAGCCCGCTCTCCACACGCTGGCGCGCACATCTGCACACATACAGCGTAGTGCAGCATGCAGTACACAGCGACTGCTTTCTAAATCCAAGTGCGCGATTTAATCTGGAACGCATCTTGGCCGACTCTATTCTGCGCTCTTGCTCAACCCGCGCCGCGCATTCTCCCGCTCTTTTTGCGGGTCTCCGTGTAGGCGCTTCTGAACTTTCGATCTCACTCGCGAGCGCGCGGATATATTCAAGAGCGCGCGCCGCGCGGAAGCGAACGGAAGGACTTATGTAACTTGTGTTATAGGCTCCTAGTCGTCTGCTTATACGTGTGACGCCGCGGTGGGAACGTTTCGCCTCCTTTTTTTCGGGAGCTCTTCGGGGATTTGGTTTGTTTGGGTGAGGGAGATGGGCTTATCATCCATCGGCACGGGAAGGTGTTATTCTGAATGAGAATGTGCGCGTGTGGCGAAATAGGACGGACGATCACTCGTGACGCGTTCTTGTATTTTCGTTATCTCCACGATGGTATACAAGGAGTTACTCGATGCTTCGTATTGAAAGCGGTAATAAGAATATGACCTTACTAATATACTGGCTAGAGATTTATAGATACTTTCTCCGTTATCTCGAACATTTTAGCGCGCAAAATTATCCGTGGGAACACTTCCTTAATAACTTGTAAACAGAGAATAGCGCTTGCATAAATGAAATCGAATAATACAGACGATTAAAAGCGTTGGTAAAATGTGCGCTTCGTACCGAGCGAACATTAGAACGCTTGAAAAATACTGTGTCAATCCGCATTACGTCAACGAAGATGGAAATAAGAAATTCAAATCGAGTGAAACGGTTTCGTACCGAGAAATGGATGATTCCGTGGTGTTACGTCTAATCTTATATTCATGCAATCCGAGCGAGTAAATCACTTTTGCGAACTGTAGCAGCGCGCACCTTCCCTGATTTACAGCGGCTGACGAAAATTTTGAATTTTGATAATGCTCGTGTCGACATTTTGCGCGAAGATAAAAGATTGTCGTTTTATTATACGGAAGAAAAGTATTGAAAATAGTTTTTGGACCAGGCGTTGTCCAACGCATAGACATTTTGCCATTCCCCTTATCACGCAAGACGCCAAACTGCTTGGTTGGGCTCGCTATTTATAGGACACTAGTGTTGTGAGGGTCACGCGTAAAAAAATATCCACGCAGAAAGATAAATAATCATCTACATATGAATCTAATCAATGAGATAAATTTTAGGATGACCAAAATAAAGATTCTTCTTGAAATGCGCTTATTTTACTTATTCTGAAATTTCTTGGATTCTAAATCCTTATCATTATTCATAAAATCTATCGTAATATTTTTCTTGCTACACTTGCATTCAATTTAGTCTCTATTTTCTTAGGTTGGATTGTAAATGTTGCAAAATTCTGCATTCTTATACACGAGACGGTACCTGGAACAAGACAAAGTTGACAATTAAAGCTCCATTAATGAGCTTTCACAGCTCTAACGCGTAACGTCTAACGATGGCCGCGCGCATCTACTTTTTCCAACTGCCTAAACGATCGTTCAGTTTTATGTCGGGAATTTGCGAAAAAACAGCTATGAAGCTACATCATCATTGCATTACAGAAAAAAAGGCTCTAAAACTTCCCTATAAACAATCCCCGCGGAAAAATGGCCAATTGCTCACGAAATAACACATAACGAAGCGCGCGATTATCTAACGTATAAGAGCGAGCTCGCTTAACTATCTTCGGTTCGCTCCGTATGGCTCGTCGTGCGAAAATGCTTCCTCTCGAAACCTACAGCTATAGCATATATTCGCGCCGAAAACAGGTACCCCTATTACCTCATCGATCGCGCTCATCATCATCGTCGCGGATCATACAAACGCGAGCCAAATTCGCGCAATATAATATAAATCGGTTGCCGCATGCTCGCACACATAGGTAAACAGACTCGGGAAGAAACAAATCGGCCTCGTTAGAGCGGAATATCCTGGCTCGCTCTCGTGTCGGGAGAGATAGTCCCGTGCGAGAGAGTGGTTTAGATGGACGGACTGCACACACGTGGGGATGCTCCATATAAGTAGCGACCGCGAGCCTCGCCAACCCGCAGATCCTCTTTCCGTTTCTTTACGACAGTACCGCGGAGCCGAAGCTGCGTGCGTATACATACGTATCATCAGCTGTACGCGTTGTTGGTGTTTTCGTTGTGCTCGTTCCTTGACTGTGTGCACGGCACCGCTCATCGCCGCTTGTATTTCAATCGTAAAGAGCTTGGTTATATCTGTGGTTGAACAATCACTATTCCATTAGAATTGATTCAAAATAAAAAAAGAGAGATGTACTCATCACGATCTGTGATGAAAATTCTGAAATAAGCACGAAATAAGCCCGCTCGGAAGTTGTTCAGTGCCGGCCGGCGTGATAGATCGTCCGAGGATATAGGTTATATCTTCTTGACATCCACGAGCGTGCACACGGGAGTCGGAGAGTTGGAGTTCACGTGATGCCGCTCTGTTGATGCATCGAGCGCCGAAGGAATACAGCTAACAAGGTTATACAGCCAGACATTTTTACCGCCCGGGTATAGGTACACAGCGCGAGTAATTGGAGATGAAAGATACGCTTGATCAGGGAAGTGAGAAACTCGCAAAGTTTTCTCAATTAAGAATTTCTTTCACCTTTTTGTTCTTTCATACTTGGCGCGACTCTTATGGTAGTATAGTAGGTTATACTAACTTGTAGTCGTTTACGTTATTCATGAGTTCGAGTATATGTACTAAAATTAGCCGAAACTATTAGTCTGCATAAGCATGCCTCGCATCTCGTTCAATGAGCTATGGCGTAGAATTTTATAAAAAGTCCAAAGGTCGTTAAAAAATACTGCAGGTGAAAGCATTAAATAAGTACGGAAGAGAAAGCACCGATTGTTACTTTCCTCGCTCTAAAAATGTTAAACATCCAAAGAAAAAGCTTCGGGAGACATGTAAACAATGCGTAATTTATATAAACTGTCAATTACAGCACCTCTCTTAAGTATGAAGTATTTGCAGGAAACGCTTTAAAGTCACCGGTATTAACGCTTGCGCAACCGGCGCATTGTTCCGAGAAATCAAACTTCGCAGCTGCGATTTTGAGAGATTACCGATTGAAAGAAGCGATTCTTTTGATACTTGCGAGACAGCGTTTTTCTTTAACTTTTCGACAATCGATTTGTAAAACAATTATTTTTGGTTATTCTCATATGAGAGAACGAAATTGATCGTCGAAGCCTTTCGGAAAAAAGAAGACCAGTTTTCGATAAACTTCGTTTCGTTCTCTTTGTCGACGCGAGCGCACAGTTCCTATTTCCGCGCGAGATTCCATCCACATCCGTGTGTATAGGCAAAAAGAAGGGCTCTACCATAACACGTCTCCCGAAAGGCACCAGCTACTTGCGTTCTATACACAGCGTACAGAGCGCGAAAGGCGGATGAACAGCTCTCGAGCGCGATACACATCGGCGCTATACACATATATCCATATGTACTTAGCGCGGCTATATATACGTATAATAGGATTCTCGAGTTTATGCAACTACGTGCGCTACTCCATATTCTCTCTCTCTCTCCCTCCCTGTCTTGCTCTCTTTCCATCCGCGAGCGAACATTGCGAGCGTTTAGAGGATCGTTTTTCGCGCGTTGCGTCAGTTGTTCGCTGCCGTACATATGCATGTGCCAGGATCGCGAGCGATGGCGAGGATGAGTTCTCGAATGGCTATGGGCGCATGTGGAGCAACACTGGCTTGCGAAATATCGCTCAGCTTTTGGTTTATCATAGCACTGCTGAAAATTGCGGAAGAGGTTTAAACTTTTTAAAATAATTGGATTTCAAATCCAAACGCAATCTCATTAAAGGGAAATAGACATCGCATCAGCCCGTAACGCTTTCTCTCTTTCTTTCACAGCGCATCGGGGACGTCGGACAGATGGCGTCGGAAGTGATCAGCGTCCTCATCGCATTGGTTATCGTCTGCGTCTTCGCGGAGCCGGTAAGTCAAACAGCACATCTCCCGCGATATCGTCCTTTGTAATTGACGGCTCGCCAAGCTCAACGTCACGTAATGTCACTCGTCCTCGCTCGGGGAAGTTGCGAACGATCTTTTTTTAAAAGCGGCAGCTGCCCGGAATTTGCAATCACACGACGCGAGAGTGATCAGTCGCTTTCTGACGGCCCAGCTTTTCATCGGAAGCTGATAAGTGCCGGCGTCGATATACGCGCACGCGCAAGTCTGTTTTACATTTAAATTGAGTTTCTGCGCGTACACGTCTAAATGAAGTGCGACGTGATTTATTTTGTCCTTTATTTCGCTCCATTCGGATTCGAGGAAGTCGCTTTACGACTCTGGCAGCTTTCAGCTCTCAGACAATAGGCTCTGCCTGCGAAAATCTCCCTTTGTTCGATCGGCGATCATAACTTCTCTTATTTTAGGAGAGAACGGGAGAAGCCAAATAAGGTACGCCGACGTACGAAATTTGACAAATGGCGTTAAAAAATACACTTCCGCATCTCCGTAAATAGCGCTCCAACGAAGAACTTTCAAACCTCGCTGGCTTCCTCGTTATCTCAAGGATCTTTTTCGCGCGCATATCACTCACAGCAGCGATGGCTGCACACAACATTGCTCGAGATCCAGTGTGTCCCAACGACTACTCGCAGACAGACGGAGAGACAGATAAAGATACAGAAGGAGAGAGAGACCCTCTCCGGATGATTTACGGCGAGTCGCGCGCGACTGCTCGATATATTTCATTGCATAAGAGCAGCTCTGCTCCGCTTCGCTCGCACACGTGTAGCTGCAATACAGATGAAAACGTGAGTCGCCGACTGTCTGGATCGTATACTCGCCTGATATGCCTCTTACTACTTACGCGGCTCACTTACCTTTACTTTTCTCGGCATGTACGTGTGCATGTGTGCGCAGGAGAGTATACAGCTCTACGCGTGATGCAATATTTGCAGAAATGTGGAACGTACATCGAAACGACTTTCTACGCCGTCCGCAGCGATGTGTGCTTTTCTCTGCCTTATCTGTCTTTCCCTGACGGTTCATCGGCTGACAGAACGTGCGTTTGTCGGCGTCGTGTGCACACCATAGTCATTCGTTGCTCGGCATCTCACGTTTTTCTCCTGCGCATTCTTTTACGCGCTTCTTCGCACTTTTTCTGATCCTTCGCTTTGCTATATACTGATACAACTTTATTTTTAATACAGCCGGTCCAAATAGACGAGCGGCATCTGCAGCCGAACCACGATCAGGACGATAACACGGGCAACGGCTGGCAGGACTCGGTTCCGGGTCTGCCCGGCAGGGATTACCCGAATCTGACCAGCATACCCGAGACGTCGTTCACCTGCGCCGGAAAAACGCCCGGGGGGTACTACGCCGACGTCGAGACGAGATGCCAGGTGAGCTGAACCGATTGACCTCGGAATCTTGTTTGAACTTTACTGCGGGCGTGTGCTGAATTCTGATTTCGTTATAGTCGCGGAAGATTTCACTCGAAGGAATTAGGACTGATGGAAGTAGGGTAATTTGATTGAAGTTTTGTTCCAGTAAAAAACACTTCACTTTGTTACAGGTGTTTCACGTATGCAGCACTAATGGCGCCAAAAGTTCCTTCCTCTGTCCGAGTGGCAGTGTTTTCAACCAACGGCACTTCGTTTGCGACTGGTGGTACGACTTCATTTGCGAGCAAGCTCCCGAGCTCTATGCACTCAATCGCGGACTCGACGATCGCCTCGAAACTCCATCCACGAGGCCGTCCTTGCCCATCGATCCGTCGCTGCAGTTCAATTCCATCGCTGGACCCGGGGGCGATCTGTCCCTCGCCAGTTCCGGTTATCCAAACAATATTAGGGACGACGCTAACTCGATCTACGAAGATTATACTTCCGTCAAGATGTAAAGTATTTCGTTTCTGTCAAACGTTAGAAATGCATATTTCACAGCAGTAGATACGTTCCGAGACTGGCCAGACGCGCGGTGCATAATATTGTAATAATGTTTCCGGCAATGCAAGGAAAGTTACATAGATTTAGCTTACGTTATTATCAAAGTGGAATATAATTGTGCACGAAATCGAGTCTTTCATCTAATATTCAAAGCATTATCCCGCCGTGTTACTGCAGCACACATCAAGCGAGCCAATCTTTACGTGACGAAGCCGTTGATCTATTAACTCACAGCTCGCAGCTAGCCCGCAGCAATTACCCGACTCCTCACTCAGATTCGAATTCCCACGATTAATCTGCTAACTATCCGCAGAGCCGACAGCGAGCCTGCCAAGGAGAAATTTCCATCCGTGGCCGCTTCCAGCGCGCCGAGCGCCAGCGTGCAGCAGCTTGGAGACTCGAGTCAGGCCACGACTTCCGGGATCCCCGCCGATAATTACTCCGAGGCTCGACGACACGAACGTTTAAGTAGTCAACAGCAGCATCAGACTCGTGGACGCAATCACGAGGAACATCGACGACCCTTGACGTATCGCAGGAGACCGATCCACGGCCTGGACAATGTGCCGAGGGGATTTTCCAAGGATCACGCTGAGGAAGAGGCTTTGGCCAAAGGGTATAGAATATAGATGATTCGATTTCCCCCGATGCGTATCGCACGCTTACCTAATATAAGGCATTTCTTTTGTAGGGCCAATCAGGGTGCAGGATCGTTTGTGAACAACGGATTAGCCGACGAGAGCGAGAGGAATACAAATTTTCCCTTGCCTAGAGAGAATAATAATTACGTGGACAGCAACAACTACAACAACAGACTGAACGCAGCTGACAACGACAATCAAAATAACTTCAACCAAAATAAGGCGATCAACGATTTTAACGGTAACAACAACAATGACAGATTCGAAAATTATTACCAGAGCACGGGGAGCAACCCGCTTGTGCCACAAAACAGTAGCCGCGTGAACGAAAATTACAAGTACACCACCAACAACAATAACAACAATAATAACAATGCAAACAGCAACTACTACAACGGAAATAATGTTAATAACGATGTTCAAAGTAATAATTACTACAATCAGAATAATTTCAATGATAACAATCAAAATAGCAATTATAACTATTACAACAAAAATAACATAAACAGCAACGAATATTATAATCCGGGCAACAATAATATCAAGTACGACAACTACAATCGGAAAGCAGAGAGCGTCGAATCGAGCACTGTTAACAGTTATAGCACCCACTACGATTTCCCCAAGGACCATCAGACTCAGACCTCCGAACTGTCGACCTCGAGACCTCGCTCGATAAACTCCAGCCCCACAGAGGACGACGTAGATCGCGAACGACAGCGCGAAGTAGACAGCGCTGACCTAAAGCGCAAACGTCCTCAGCCTCGCCATCAGCAGTCTTATGACAATCAATCCCCGGCGTTTCTCATCCGAGAGGAATTCACACCGAACATCTGGAGGGATGATTTGTCCACGAGCAGTACAGCGTCCCAGAGCCCACCCTACCCTCCAGACAGAGGCTATCTCAGACAGGGGTCCGATACTTCGACGCTGTCAAGGCCCGTGGAAGTGACAACGCCAGTGGCTTCCACTACTGTAAGCTACCCGAAACCGAAACCGCAGGAGAGGCCGAAGTTCCTAGGCAGGAGGCCAGCCGGCGGGCTGCCGAGCGGAGCGGGTAACGGGCTACCAGGCGCCAACAAAGTTCTCATTGGCTCTGATGCTATCACCAACACTCCGGGAGAAGAGTCGGCTGGTGCCGGTGACAATTCTGAATCCGGTGTAACTGCGAGTGGCGTCAAGGGAAATGGGAATGGAGTGAACGGGTGGGGTGACCAGAGTAGCACGTACCTACCCCCACAGACTTACAACGAGTTTGGAGGAGATTCACAGAACAATAACTGGAATAATGCCGGACAGAGATGGAATAATGGTGGGAATTACGATGGAAAATATTAAAGTTGGACTACTTTTTGATATTTTTGCCAGTTTTTACGAAGGTATATTAAGTACTACAACTTTTATGTATGTAACATTTCGGCTGTTTTACGCACTTATTTAGAGGCTTTCGTATTGTTGTCTTAACTATTGCTATTTTTCATATACCTAATGTAATAGATGTACAATAATTTTATTCCGAGTTTAAAGGACAATCTGTAATAAGTCTGTACATAATAAGAAGATTAATGCGAAAAATTAATTTCTGCATGATGCCATATAAGGTGTCCGGTACTACTGTTGAGTGTATTATAGTTTAACTTTAAAGTACTTATATAGTACATAAGTTATAAAACTGCGTAGACAATGTAGTGCTCTACGAATATTCATACTCGTATTTTATAAGTGAGATACACAGTATTTTATTATTATGAGATATATCAAAAAGATGTATGAGAAATTGTTGAATTCAGTATATAGGAATAACGATATAACAAGATAATAATTTTCATAAGTTAAATCAGTTTGTATGAAATATTTTCGTAGTTATTTACTAAGAGCAGTTAAACATCATCTAATCTTTTATGTTAAGTTTAGTTAAGTGTTTTTTTTTAATTTATTACTAATCCTATTGAAAAATCAATTAACGTAAAACAATACAAGATAGTTGGAAAATAAAATTATTTTAAATTATTCACTAAATTATTCACACCTTCTAAAATGGTGCAAGCAAATAGCCGTAAGTATGCAATCTGCGAAGAATAAGGTTCCGAGGAAAATGCAACGCAATTTGGTTATCCTTTTGTACCCTTTATAAATAAATTACCTTTTATTTATACATTGCGTGATTGATTGCACACCCCAAATGTCGCTCCTCTTATGCGAAGGCCAATAAAATCCATGAAAACGCTGTAGCAAGCAATGCAGTCCGAGCCTATCATCGTCGTCGTTTATTATTACGAACGATAAATCCTCGGATAATCGTGCGGTTTACTTTATCCGCGCGAGTAATAAGCACGTTCGGCGTCGAGTCTGAAGCGAAGCACCAGATCCGATAAATATTCTCGCCGGATTGGCATAGGTATCTTTTTTGTTGTGCGCTAAGTCGATGATTGGAGGAAAATAAACGGCGAATCACTGATTAAGCTCGCGGCTCGGAAAAGAAGGCAGAGTCACGAGTGCTGGCGAATGTTCAGAGAGAATTTTCAGAGAATCTGGCAAGCAATAATAGAACAATTAGAACGCTACCTTTAACTTTATGTCGTTTCGTGTTTAGCCATGCTGGGTGTATAATTCATATCAAAGTACAAAAATTAATCGATAAGTGTAATTTGATTACCGCGTCGATGCTTGCTAGAATAAGAATCGCAATTATCTAATAAGAGATTTTGTGAACAGAGACTATGATTTCATGAAATTGTTTAATATTTACGATGAAGTTTTATGTCACCAATGAAGTTTCAACTGACAAACGGTGTCTAGGTCAAAAGAGTTAACTTTATATAGACAAACGTGATGAATCGTTATCATTCAGGCTTGCCCTTGTGTATACTCGCAATATTGCATTTCGCATTGCGGAGTAACGAAGCCGTCATGTAATTCCACCGCGATCCACATTTTCAAAATTAGTTGGACAACACAATTCTCATATCGTCATAAGAAAATTTAAAGTCAACGTACGATATGGATTCCGGTAACATTCCTTCTAGGAAATCACTCGACTTTTCTATTTTAATTTTAATCATCGATTGCAACGAGCGAAATTGTTGATCTATATTAAGCTAGCAGAAGGTCACGTTTTAGAACGTTACAACTATAAGATCGGCAATTATCAGTCATTGACTTTGTTTCCTTGCACTTGTGTTCCGACGCGAATTGCAAAAAATGCGAAGCTCGATAAGAAATCCGCGACTAGCAAAGTTCATTGCCAAGCGTTAGTTAAACACTTTAGTTTTTGCATATTTTATCTTTCACTACTCGACTTGTTGATTCGGTTTCTCGTTCGTTAGAAGAGTAATCGCTTGAGCGTTAGATTTTCAGTACGATTATGAAATAGGTGATCCACGTACCTATCCGAATAACAAATCGTATAATTTTTTTGACATTCCTGAATAACGTTGAAGATTTTGATAAATATCTGATCTTGCCAGTCAAAATATTTTGAATTAGCTCAAAAGAATAAAACCCTGACTCCAGTTACCATGAAACGCTCTCGTATACCGCATTGCGTAATGATCTCGCTCTGTCTCTCGAGCAACTAGCCATTTCCCTTACACCCGTCCAAACGTTCTTCCGCGCGAAAACATAAGGATGCTACCGTCTGGCATTAGCGATTGCACGCGTGTATATATATATATATATATATAAATAAAGATCGGAACAATGCTCGCCACTTTTACCTTAAGCAGATATGTCGAAAGCGGATACGTGGCTCTTCTCTCCTGTCTTCTTTGGCTGCAGAGGAGGAAGGCAATACACCGTGCACACGTACACGCGTCTCTGTGTACACACACAAACGGCTATTAAACGAGAGTTAAATCGTGCACTCTCCTCTCACTCGATCGTCACTCAAGCGATTCAAGCGATTCAAGCGGCCGGCCGAGCAGATGTGTATTCTATATGCCTTGAGACGAATGAAGAAACGCCGCGCGTGGAAGAAGAGAAGTTTGATTGATGGATAGCCGAGAAAGTTTTGGGATATTGGCTGTATCGACGCGAATAATGGACGAGGACTTTGAGATAATGAGCGGGGGAGTGATTTAAGGAGTTGGAAATTTTATATTTGCCCGGATCAATCATTCTGATCACCAGACGTGGATTTATGCGCAAACTCGTGGAAATTGTCTTATGAAGCTAAAATTTATGTTTATGTTTTTACTACAATGCTACAACTCTGCATACTCGGTATGCAATCGTTAATAAGCGTGAAAATATCGATATGCAAATGACGATTGAAGAAGTGACAATTCAAGTATCATGATTTCCATTACTGATTGTTTTTATGGACTCCGCGCGGCTACTACCTTGGATAATTGTAAACACTCGAAACATAAATTCATGCCGCTCGAGTAAAGTATTGATTTTTCAGAAGCGATGTGCAGTATTTTTAGAATCTGCTCGAAACGCATTTGAAATCGATCTAACTACGAATAAAACACCAGTATGCCAGCTGGCGGATTAATCAATTTCTAATCAGAAAGACAATTTTTGAGCTCAAGGTGTTATCGCGCACGTCGCTGAGGAGGAAACAGAGACTCAGTTCGCTATAACTGCAGAGCGCAGAGGAAAAATGCATTGGCTAGAAAACTACGATTATCAATATTGACATTGAAGATTACGAGAGCCCTTGCCTCGGACATATGTCTAGCGGATTGTTCACGGCCACGTGTTTCTCTCTCGAGTCAATATTGATTAGCGGAAAAAAGTTTGACTCTATCCATGCTTGGTCATTACGTTGACGAATCATTGCATAACTTCCTATTCCTTGAAGCGAGCTGATTGATTCTAACAAAACCAAAATTAGCAAGAGTAATAAAATTCGTCGCCGTCAAAATCAAAGCATCTCAAATAATTTTCTAACGATGAGTGCTGCGCAAAAGCATTAGTGAGCGAAATGAGTCACGTGAGGCTCCTTATCTCGGCTCGCGATCCGCATAACATTTTGAAAATTGCGTTATCAGCAACTTCATCGTTGTAGTTGTGAGTACGTGCGAAGTTCAACGATCGGCAGACTTGACACTAGACTTATAGTTCAGTCGCTAGTAAGTTCAATGCACCGCGGTAGGCCGATACGTCAGAGGATTTTTAAAGCTCGAATTGCGCAACGGCACAAGTAAATTCCTGCATGTTCGAGAGTCCTCCGAGTTGAGGCGCAGGACGGGGTGGATGAGAGGTGCCGAGGAAAGAGCCAACGCCGCTGACCAGCGTCATCCTCTTCCTGCCACGTGCATGCAGCTAATCGCTCGTCATCGCGGAAAGAAAAAATGTTAGAAGTAGCAGCAGCAGCTGCAGTGGTAGGAGAGATTCATAGTAGAGTAGGAGGACGGAAGCGCAGCAGCGGCGCAATAAAATGTAGCTACTCGCCCAACTCGCGGCAAGATATCGAACTGACGCGTAGTAGGTGCGGCGCGCGAGCTGCACAATCGGATGGATTTGCTTGCGGAGCGGCTGCAGCAGCAGCAGCAACGTCGTCGTCGGAATTAATCGTCGCCCCCCTGTGACGCGAGGCGGCATAAAGCGCGGAGCGCCGGACGCCGGTCGGTCGTCTAGTAGTAGAGCCGCAGCGCCACAGCCGCCGCGAGCAACTATCTCTAGCGACGCGCCGCAGAAAATATGGAGCGACGAAGTGTGTCAGGTACGCGCCAGAGCCTCGACTACTAGCCTGCAGCCGTTCGTTCGTCCGTTCACGTATTTATATATACTCCTCTCTGTCTCTCACTCACTCTCTCTCTCTCTCTCTCTCTCTCTCTCTCTCTCTCACTCACTCACTTCTCTTTCAGCTCGCTTTCAGCCAGTTTGCTAGTGTGTGCGGCCGCGTAGTACGGCTACACCAAGTGTGAGTCTGCTTGCTTATACACTCGCCGGCGCCGCCGCCGCCGCCGCCGCCGGTGGCCATGCACTTGTCTTCTATTTCTGTTTGCTTGCACTTGCGCTACTTTTTTTCCTTCCAGCGTTCAGCTGCTTTATTTGGACTGGCTCAACAAGTTTCAATTAGTCGAGCTGCTTTGGAGAGCCAGTCGAGCCGCGAGTCCTCGCTTTGTCTCGCTTTTCATTTAAATTTTTCAATTTGCCTCAATTTTCCGCAATTAATCCGCATGCATAAAAGTCGCTCTCGCTATCTCCTATCCTCATTATCCTAATGCAGTCGGTCACTTCCGTGCAAATCCATATTAGGCAAGTGCTTTCAAAGGATCGCGGCTCATTGAGAAATGCTCCAACAATCGCACCGCTTTCATCGTTTTCGAAATTGATATTGTACTCGCTGTAATAAGAAACGCATCAGGGATCCACATCACGCTGCATCGTCAATGCAAGCGCCGAGGATATGAATCATATTTTATTTTCGAATTTATTATTATTGCAACCCATCTGAATGGAGATAGATCCTTATCAGACGCGTCAAGTGCGCCGGGGTTTCGTAGAAAAAGCCATTGTTCTGCGCGCCGCGGAGCTGAGCAATATTTTGTTTTTACGATTGAAACGTCGGTGCGGAGTATCTCAATCAATACATCGCATTGTGCCGGCCCGTCGTTAATTAAATCATAATACCGATTCATTCGTTCGCTGTGTCTAGCATGGAATTTCTACTCAATCATCGGCTTTCATTGACGGTCTTAGTTCGAGATGAAATATGCAGAGCATCTTTGTCACCGCGAGTCGAAGTTGCGAGCGTTATGTCATCCCCGTAATTATTCTTGCTTATTTTCAATACCTCTTTTTCCTCTAGCGAATTCGCGTCGAAAATCCAATGACACCTTTCTCGCACCCTTCCATCACCAGCGTGCACATGCTAATCAGCGACACGAGAAGCGCCGAGAGTAATTTTCCTCGATCGATCAAACGAGACGATCTCCGCATCATGATCACGGACACGTGTCGCGAGTCGCGAGGCTGCGCGCACGTGTCTCTCTCTCTCTCTCTCTCTCTGCCTCTCTTACTCACTCCGCGCGCCATTGTCACTCGGTGCCGCGCGATCATTTTTGCGGCGCCTCTTGCGCTGATAGTCCGCGGCAAACTAGTGCAGCGCGTCTACGACTAGGCGAGTGCGTTCAATGTCGCGGTGCTCCCGCTATAAATACAGCGAGATACGCGCGCAACCGAGCCGCGGATAACGAATGGCCGAGCGCGAGCGGGCTCGACCTTGCGCGAAACTACCTTCGTTAATGCGCCTCGCGATGCGTCGGAATGGGCTTTTTTTCTGGACTTGCGCTGCTGCTGTTTTTGGATCTTTTTTTCAGATCGATTTCCAATGTCGCGCTGGTAATTCAATTCTAGTAGAATCGCCGAGTGAGTAATGTCTCATCGTGTTTTAGAAAATGACACGTCTCTCAGCACTTGAATGAATGTTATTGCTCTTGGGCTATATCCGACTGCTTGAAACCCCGCTTTTCGCAAATAATTTGAACGCAGCTGCATTCAGTTCGGCACGGATATGTTTTATTTCAATAGGGTCCGCTACGTTTCGGAACGCGAAAAGTCGGCGATCCTTACTCGACATCTAGACATCGAAGCCCCAGCGGCAGTTCCTCCTCATTATAGCGGATCGAGCCGCGTGCATCCACACGTGCGGCACGCGTTACAGTTGGCGCTCTCAAGAGTGGAGGAGGGAGAGTCGCGCGCGCGGAGAGGAGGCCTTGGGCCAGCCGCGCAGTACACTATGTCACTGGGTATTACGGCCATTGCCAGCGGACGCTACGCAGACGCGCGAGCCTCCGCGCGCGCTTATCATACACACCACCTCCTACTATTTTCTTCTCCTCCATTACGTTTGTTAGCTATATACACGTATGCGCCGAGCTGTGTGCCTTGTGCGAAGTGCGTGAGCCGAACGCGGCGATGATGTGAGCTTGTTTGAATTTGCAAACGTATATTTTTAGACCCAAGTGACTTTTTCATTATGAGCGCTTGACGATCTTGCGGATCGTTCTAACGAATTCTGCAACAGGCTTCTTCAACCGGACTGCTGTTATTTCGAGTAGGCATACCAAAGCTGCCACAGTCCAAGCCACAAACAAAAGCCACGCTTCGATCATTAGATCGTTTATGCTTTGGGATGTTCGACATTGCTCCGCTATGTTCGACAAGATCTGTTTGATTTTGGGCATCAATTCTGATCTGCGATACGTAGATGCGGTTGTTGTTTCTGATCAAATATCTCAAGTAACTCTTTGCTACAATGCATACGACTTTTGATTCTCTCATAAGCAGGCTAATGCATTTATTGTTATCGCTCACACTGGTGTAATGCTCACGAATATCTTCCGAGCGATGCATCCTTTTGTAAGTTGAAAGTCCGAAAATTTGTATGTATTTCAATTTTGTTAAATCCTCAAGAGTCTCTATGGATCTTAAAGTGCTTTGTACGAAAATGCTGATTCCAAAAATTATTAATATTAGAACAATTAAGAACGCTCTTCTAAACGAATCCTGGGTGCTTTTGAGTATAGTTGTTCACTAACATACTCAAAAAGTCTAAAGTTTCTTTTGTCGCTGATTGTTTTAACAAGTATTTTAAACAGATGACTGTTTATTGGGAAGGTATAGATGACGAAAACTATCAAACCCTTCTAGGTGAAAACACCAAGGAATTTGTGTTTCTATTTTGCTGAATCCTTTGACGACACGATGTGTAGTGCTTCAGTATAGAAGAGGTACGCTTGGATATTCCAGTAATTACGTATCATGGACAGCACCATGGCAAAGTCAGTCTATCGTACTTGATAGCACGTCTTCGGCGACTCCTAATTCGTGACCGTAGTCGTCTGTGTAAACATCGGCTCGTTTAACGATTGCAGTTGCGTTTAAATGGTTGAGAATTATGCAAAGCAAACTCGCGGAAATACCAACGAATCTGTCAAACTTATTAATAATTATATATTCGTTCATTAGAGTTGGTTTATACACAGTTTTTACATCATGGGCATTTAAATTTTACATTTTATTGAAGAATAGGTTGGATAAAAGTTCACTATTCATATCATTTGTGGTGATATTCATTGGCCTGTACAGGTGTTGCAATAGTGTCCAGTGTTTTTCTAAAGTTTGATTAAGGTAGTTCACAGGAATATTTATTTTCTTAGGATATCGCTCAAACTTTGTTTACATGATCAATTAAGTGTCCTCTACAACGTGTTTTTTTTACCCCTCAAGCGACATTATTTTTAGAGATATTGAACCTTGAAATTTTGTATTTTAACATGGGAAGCCTATACCGAGTCCGAATTCTGAGGACTTTTAGTTGAATTAAGAAGCAAGTTTTCTTAGAATATTTTTAAAATACTAGCTTATGGTGTAAAATAGCAATACAAATTATCGAGGAAAAGTTGGATAGGGCAAACGAGGCTTTTTTTAAGATGCAATTCAAAGTTTTCATCCCATGCTATCAGTATATCTATATATAGGTGCGCAGTGTTCCTCCTTACAAGTTTTGAGAGTATTTTATATTCTAAACAATTTATATCGCCATTCTAATGTTTGATACTGTGAATTGTAAGGTTTTGACATTAGATAACACTGTATATTATCTTAAAAAAGGAATTTTCTAATAAAAACCCGAATTGAGCACCACTGCATCCGGTGAACTACCTTAACTTCTAACGCCGTCCAAAAACTTGGAGCTCATATTGAATATCAAAAAAAGGTGTATACGATGGTTTGGTCGGGATAAATACACAGATAAATCGCTTAAACGATACTGAAATTCCAAGTTACATCGAGAATAGAGATTCATTTTGGTTCATTATCACATATCGAGCTGCATGATTCCACCACATTAAAACCTTTAAATCTGCTAACATTGTTTTGCATATTGTGATAAATGAAACTATCATTGCCACGCTTACTACTGAAATGCTTTTCTTCTCAATGTAGGTTTCATTTGAATTGTCTATCATTGATATAACAAAGTTATGGGTGTCAAAGTTGAAAAAATAATTTTTATGTTCGAAATCTCACATTGACACACTTCGCACAGAACGATCGTGAGTCCATTTTTACTATCAAGGCATTCTTTCATAATTTCTTTCTGTGAACGTATTATATTAACAAACGTATTCAACTATATACATTACGATTAAAAGGACATTAAATCCAAAATTATGAAAACTTACGGTGGACGTGAAATCATGGATGGACCCCGATTATTTTGTGAAGTAATAGAGGCATCGATGCAATTGTTTGCTCAGAAGACAAAATAAAAACTTTAAAAACAAAGCCGTGAACAAAAAGATTTACTTTGATTTTCTTAATCTCGATTCAAATGGTTGCACGAAATAGTTGCAGAAATTGTTCCAATTTTTGCATTGAAATCTTCTTGCTTGCAGAATTTCGCTTTTACAAATGGTGAACTGGTATACTGCGACTTGAGTTGAAAAAATAAATTTTGGTTCTGTTTATTTTTCTTCGAGTGTTAGCCTATACAATTTGCTTGGTATATTTTTCCAATGCTTCATAGACTTTTTTAATTATTATTAAAAGCTTTATAAAATCAATAAGACAATATCTCCAGTATTATGTATACTAAGTGCAGTTATGACGGCGGCTCTTTTTTGCAGAAATTATCGAACAGTATCAGCCGCTGCTAAGGAAGTATGAAAATGACGAAAATCTGGTCATTCTGGATGCTAGAGAGGAACCTGGAACTAAAGCAGGAGAGAACTATATGTCGATAGTACTTAGAACAAAAATCATAGGAAAACGAGGAAATGGAAGTCGTTAGTATCGAAAAATCAGACGTGTTATGTGAATCAGTGAGGCTTTATTTTGCACTATATCCAACTTTATGGTTGAAATTATTTTCATTACAGCTTACAAAAAGTCCTTCATGCGAAAAATGCTGTTGTGCAACACGCAGCTGGCCAAGATCAGCCGCAACAGCAACCTTTTTCGCATCGAGTCATATTTCTACGAAAAGCTCCTTCCGCTACTTGGGCCCTTCGGTCCAGACTGCATTCTGGCACAACCACGCGAGATAATCATGGAGGACTTGGGAGACCGGGATTTCTCCATCTGCGAAAGGCGCAAGCTCCTAGACTTGGAGCACTGTTCAGCAGTCGTACAGGTACAAAAAATGATCTTAGAGAAAATACCAGTTTGCAACGTCGAAGTCAGCCGTGCTCGAACGCTGTAAAAAACTCGAGAGAAAATTTGAATTTCATAGCGAGATTTTCTAAGTTTAGCCGCGCAAAAGCGTTGGAAATAAATCACGAGATAAAAGCACTAGCGCTGACGCGTCAGTGCATAGGATTTCTAAAAATAAACGTTTATCGCTGTGCCGGGAATGAGGATTTTTGCTCAGTCAGTAGAAATAAACGAACTATGTCAGACGTGTTCGATGAAACTTGCAGACGTTAGCATCGATGCACGCCTCGTCGCTCCACCTAAAGCTCAGCTCGCCGGATCGTTTCGCAGAGCTGGTGGCACCGCTCTGCGAGAACATCTTCCCCACGGACACCGAGGAGTCGATCGGCTCGTTCTTCGAGAGCGGCGTGGATTTTGCTCTCAAGAGCTTGGAGTCGATCGAACCTCGCACCGGAAGGGTAGAACGCGCCATCGAGTTCCTCCGGAGCTACCAAGACAAGGTGGCTGAGAGCATGAGGCAGCTGCTCAGGCCGAGGCCGGAGGACGAGCAGCGCTTTTGGGTCATCACGCACGGCGACACCTGGAACAATAACATCATGTTTTTGCACGATGCCGAGGGCAAGGTCGTGCGCGTCAAATTCGTCGACTTTCAGGTGGGTGAGCGTTTTGTAAGAGATCGTTAGATACACATAGGATCGAGAAATCACTCGATTTAATAGCGGTCTAAACCCCCAAGGTGTTCCCATGTCATATACTCCTCCGATCAGTCAAAAAAGTAGGTCGACGAGGATTTAAGTACCCCCCGCAATTACGCTGAAAATCCATAATTCCTCGTCCATTTCGCAACCCATCCGCATCCATCTGGCAGTAACAAAGTATCTCACAGGCATCTATAATGATGAGAGAAAAGAACAAAGACGATCGCCAATAAAACCCGAATGTACGTATGCATACACAGGTGGCGAGGCACTCGTCGCCGGCGTTCGACTTCACTTACTTCCTGTACTCGTCGGCGAGGTCGGAGGTCCTCGAGCGCGACACGGACGAGCTCATCGGCACGTACGAGCGCTTCCTGCTGCACGACCTTCGCAGGCTCGACGCTCCCGAGCGCGACCTCGGGGCCCTCGCTCGGCCGGGCTGGTTCAAGGACGAGCTCCGACGAAACGGCCTCTTCGGCCTCTTCGGTGCGCTCATGGTGCTGCAGGTCATCTTCATCGACGAGGGTCGAGCCGTCGAGTTGGGTAGGTGCACGGCTTAAACGAGCCATTCTCTCGGTATCCTCTTCTGGCGTAACGACATTTCTAATTCGTTTCCTTTAAATCAGAGATGAACAAAACGAAAGACGAATTCAACACGGAGAAGCTGTATGACTTGACGCCGGAGAAGACAGAGAGGCTATTCACCGTCGTTGACCATTACGTGCGACACTTCAAGAACGACGTTTCTAGTTGAATTCATTATCGCCTTCGTGGATCGAGTGGTGTGGCGTTAGACAAATTTCACTGGCCGACAGTGTGTATTATTTGTTTTTCCCGCGTCTTATATGCCAAAGGAACTCTAGTGCCAATCGATATGCCGATTGCAAAGCGTATTAGTATTTTTTGCGGAGGGATTTTTATGTTTTTATAATAAACGCACCGTTATTTTTCTACGCGCGATCGCGAGCGACGCGCATATATGAGATGCGAATATTTTTGTGTGTCGCGATCGATATTGTACATTAGGTACCGAGCTGTAAATATTTTTCTACTGCGAAATTGCACTGAGAAATCGCAGGAGCCCGATTGTGATTACGGTGTGCTTTAAAAGTGTAAACACGCAGTAGTAGACTAGTACAAATTACATTGTAAACTATGATATTTTTCTAAAAAAAAAACATCGATTTGTCGAGTGAATGTATATTTTTCGAGACATGCAGACACGCAGAGTCGCGACTGGAGCGCGCCTGCGGCGATTCTTCGGAGAGAACCTTCCGCCGTTCACCGTCGGAGTGCGCGCGGGTTACCTTTTTCGCTCTCGCGCGAGTATGGAATTCTCAGTGTGTTGGAGAGAAAAACTTCGTGCCCGCTGTGAGTCAATTGTTGAAACGTAATTGTACGCAAAATGTTGTAATAAATTTTGGACGACTGTTCGCCAGCTGCTGCCGTTATTCTCCAGTTGTGGAACCTTTCGATTGCGCCTGACTTTTATTGATTTATTTGTTGACGTTTTGCACAACTCGCTGGAATTATGAATTATGAATATTAGAAATGGACGTTGAAGTCTTCATGAAACTGTTCGCGTGATTGAAACCTATTGTTCTCGATAATGCATGCACGAGTATTTTGTTTACAGGATTTTTAATTTTTCAGCGGATAATTTATAAGTTGTAAATTAATCGAGTGGAGTATTAAACAACGATTGTGGAACCTTTTATTACGCGAGAGAAAGTGTTTGGGATCCAAGCACCGCAGAGCTTGTCGAAAGTAGACAATGTCCGAGTCGCAAGAATAAACGCAAAGAATTGCAAAACTACGATAGCCGTCTGCCAAAATACTGATGTATGCTACTAATTTCTCTCGGGGGAACTTTTAATTTGTTCTCTCTTAGTGAAGCAGAAACCACACAATATAGCTCGGAATTGTTTATAATCACAGAACAATAGTACTCTTCGTAGCGCGCATTGAAGATCCCGCATACGGAATTACGCAAACTCGCCGCAAACGAGACACAATTCCATATCGTAAATTATTTAGCGCTAATCTCGTATCTACAATTGGCCATAAACAGCAGCGAGAGAGGAGAGAGAAAGGCCCAAGGGTAAGTCTCCGCTGCGCGGAATAACACCTGAACTATATAAAGCGAGTTTTGCTCAATTATGAGCGTCCGATATATAACTACGCAGATTTATCATTCCGCGGGAGACTTCTGCATAATTCGTTTCTTTCAGCGACTCATCCTGCACCAGATTTAACGATGAAAATTCTTATAAAAGGCCTTGCGGACATTCGAGGGTGCAACATCAGCAAAATCCGCGTCGCGCACGTACGGACAATCGCGCGATTAAAACGGCGGCTTTAATGCGCCTGCGTTTCCGCGACTCTCCGAGGGTTCCAAGGAGCAGGCGATTATGGTCGTCCTAATGATCGCCGCTAGGTGCAGATACGAATCAGCACGCCACGTGCATACGCTCGATTGTGTCACCGCGAGTCTCTCCACTGTAATAATTCGCGGGTATTTTTCGGAAAAAATAGCATTATTTAATCGCGCGCGTGCATTGTGTGTACGTGACTGGATAAGCTGCGAGCCGTAGATAGCCTGGACGAAGCTATTTTCAGGAGGCTCTTCGCGTATAGTGTGCTTTAGTTAATGCATATAGAGCTACGTGTGATGGCGGGTTTATCGTCGGAGTGTATACGCTGTCGTGTCGCCCCCGGGTTGATGGGGTTGTTATGCAAGGATTTTCGGATTTGATCCGCTGGATTTAGAACGACACAATCTCGACGCATCTTGATAAACTTTCCACGAGTGTGTTAAACTTGTGAGAAAATCCTATATCGAGCTAAGTGGTAACTGGCGAGTACGGCAAGACTGACCGCTTTTCTATCCCGTAGGTCTGCGAGAATGCATTATATTATAGCACAAAATAACTACCCGTATTATACACGAGGGCACTTCCGCATCTTCGTAGCAGCAGCGACGGCAGCAGGAGCGCTTTCACAATCGCATCGCGATAAATCGCGGCTGCAGCCACGCGCCCCTCGGCTGCACGTAACAGTTCGCGTGCGCGCGCGCGCGGCGAAATCTAAATCCTTGGACGGCGCCGGCACAGCGCACCTGTCGACCGGCCGCCGAGATAACGCTCGTATTTGCCGACGAAGATAGACGGGGCTCGGGGATAACGAGCTGGAGCAAAAATTCTTCGCCGAAGAAGCTTCGGCTTCGTCGTCGCGGCGCGATTTCCGGCAACTGCAGCTCCTTGATGCAGCTCGATCTGGGGAAAGGTTGCCTCTGCGCGACGAAGGGACGATTCGAGGATTCAATTAAGGCTACTTGCTGCCTGTATTTGCATTAGTATGCAAGACCGTCGATCCGTTTCTTCTATTCTCGCGAGCTTAATAGCTGATCATTTTTCACTCGACTGCACAAACTGAAGGGGCAAACAATGGAATTCAAGAAAAAATCAAACGCCACTCGGTTGTCTACACGAAACAATAAGTCGCGCATCGGCTCGGCTCACAACATTACTAAACTGTCAACCGTCTCTCCGGTGCGATTCTCACGGTGGGCCGCGCGTGTAAGATAGCGTCTTCTTTCCCCGAGCTCGATGAAAATTTCAAATTTAAATGAGCTGCGGCTCGGTAAATCTCGCGAAGCCATGACGAACGACCATCGCGTCCGGCGGAGATGAGGATGATAAGGTTTTTATACGATTTCGATATTAAGACAAGCATACCGCGGGGAAGCTGGTGCTGTCATTCGCCGCTGCAGGTGTCGTTGAGGTATCATGCTCGCTGATGGATTTGCATTTGAGTTAATGTGTCGTGCGTCGCGGTACTGCAAAAATGATTGATTTATAGTTGTCAGAATCGCGCAGTGTACACATCCGTTCATTCGATCAATCAACTCGATTTTCTGCTAATTTTATAAAACGCCATGTGTTGAAAGCTCTCTGCTCCCAATCAGCCTTCTCATTAATAGTAAAATCTCTTGACTGCAGCCTCGCGACTCTGAGCAAGGTAAATAAAAAATCCCTCGACTCATCCTCGATTGGCTGAAATTTATAGCAGGCCTAGATATATCAACCCTTCGCGCGTGCATAGCAGAGCCATTATACGCACTCGATAAATCCTCCGCCAGCAAAAACAAATCAATCAGCCAATCGCTCGCGTCTTTACCACACACCTATCACCTCCGTCTCTCGCGTCGCGGCAGCTTATATAAAATAACCCTTAGTCAATTATCGGCGAACGCACCTTGTGAGTGAATGCGCAGCCGCGCGATTATTAACGGCCGCGAGTAATTTATTCTAATGGCTCATTAAGCGACGACTTCCATTATGCACCGCCCGCGCGTACAGCGTCGCGGTTTATGGATGTGTGCAAGAGAGAAGAGGTGAAACTGTTGTGCGCCTCTTGCGAGCGCGACGCGTGGATTCCAGTGGCGATTAATGAAGCCGGCGTTTGCGACGTTTGTCATTCTTGAGTTATACATATTGTGTGGATATTTCTGCAGGGGCGGGAGGAGGTGCGCGAGTCGTGGTCTTTGTCGAGCCGACTAACCCCTTGAGAAATACCGCGAGCGCGGCGATGGAATGAAAATTTATACAGTTTTCAGATGTGATTCAACATAAACGAAGCAATCTTCCATTGGTAGCGGCGGCCCGTTGCGTAAACCATTTTTCAATTATCCACACTTTCTTCTCCCTGTTCTCTCCTTTATTTGCATCGAGACAGAAGTCTGTAATATCTGCAAGATTTACCAGCGCATCCATCCGATCCTAATCCAACGTGAGAACGATTTCGCCGCGCTACACTGCACAAGCAATCCGATCTCGGTTGCACGCATCGACCGCCGGGGTGAGTGCGAGCTTCGCGAATCGATCGCCGGCATGAATGAGGCTCTGTACAGATGAAGACGATAGCTGCGTCGCGGATAATCTCTTGCGTACGTTTATGTAATTTCGTTGAGAGATGTTACCGTTATTACGCCGCAGAGAGCTGGGAGTTTATGTTTGCAATGGGCCGTCCTTTGTGACGCCGATTTTTCCTATCTTCCTATCGATGTCTAGAGAAAGAGGCACTATGTCAAGCGGTGAGATCTCGTGGTTTTCACGTAATTTCTAGATAAAGCTGAATTCGTTAATTATCGATCTTTGTGTGCGCGAAGATCGACGATAAGATTAGGTCACCGTTTTCGACGATAAATGTGAAAAAAGTCTCTTCTATTTTCAGCGACAACGTTGCGATGCAAGGTATGCTTAATAAGAGATGAGCCGAAGTTAGGGTGGTGCAATCTGGTCTGTCGAGGCAGGACCATATTCTCCGGGACTAATCGGTATCCTTATAACGGATACAGCTGCTAATCCGATCGTCCCGCTTAACTGCAGATTGCGATCTTCCCCTTTGGAATTGTTAGGGCAATTAAGCCGAAGAACCGAAATAATTACCCCGACGGGACTCCATGTAAGCCGGTAAGCTTAATCACTGGGTGCTAGAGTCGGCATTATCTTGGAATTAACAGCCTCGTTTTCGGATGTTTTAATCATCGGCATCGCGTTTTAGGCGACCGTTCGATCCGAACAAGACTTTTCCTCGAAATTCGTTTGAAAATTAAATACGCCAAATGCTTTAAAAGAGATCGTGCCGCGCATTCCACCGAACGATGATGTCCATGAGTCATGCTTGATAAAAACACGTTTATCTTTATGACAGTCTGAGTGAAAAACAAATTTATGGTTTTAACAAATTCGTCGATTTTTCTCTGCGCATGCTTGAGCGTTTCTTCCGCGTGATTCACGAGATAAAATAAAACGCATCGAGTCGGTGCATTTCTCTATGCAAATAAATAGGAAATAATTCATCGCAATTGAAAACGCTGACCGTATAACGCTCGAATCGGTAAAGATGTATAGTTGCACGCAAATATTTACGGCGCCGACGATAATGACGCCGCGCAGCGCATCTTCATATACAGCCATAACGATCTCGCGCGAGAGCGCGTATCAGGAAAGGAAAGTGATCCCGCTATCCAATGTCATAAGCGCGCGATGATCGGTTGTGCAACGGCCTGTGCTGTACGTTGCGGAATAGCGAAAATTACCGGGGGATTTTTTGCCTTTTGTTTTCGAGCTTTTTCTGGTCGCGCGTGCGCTCTAATCGTTTTGACAAGATTGTGCGATGTGCGCGCGATGATTTTTCGGTGCGAATATAATGGAGATAATGAATTTCGAAAAGCGATAGTTGTTAAATTGTTTTGGTTTTTAGCGCAATCGATGATTCAGAGAGCCGAATCAGCCTCGTGTCATTATAATAATTCGAAGTAAATTTTATCACTACAACAGTTGTGTGAATTGCGAAACGTGTGGTCTATCTAGAATTTCTCCCGATGCGATTTTACCTACACCCAGATAGAAACAGCGATGAACTCGATACCCGACGCTTGTTATTATATAATTTGCTAAAAAAGTTATAGTTTACGGCTAATGTTTGCTGGGCAAACATTAGCATATTGTAATAAACCATTTATATCGCTCTACAGCTGCGCAATATCAATTTCAGGAGATTTTTTCAGCAAGGAAAGCCGTCTTATCGCAACAGCTGCGTGGATTAAGGATGCATTAGCCGAACCAGTGTTTCGATCGGAACTTGATTGAGGGCTGGTTGACGTCATGTTAGCCTTAGCTGGAGACTAATTGTCGACTGTAGTAACAAATTGCCGCGGAATAAGGGAAACTGATTCGAGCAGCTCTTTCTTGGAAAATTCATGAGCGAGCTTCCGACTCAACTTTCCAGATGTTCGTTTTTTTTTACAGACCTGACATCGATTTGTCGCGCTGCACCTTACGCGATAATGCAATCGCGTTTTTGGTACCACGCGTCTACGTGTTATTAACGTTGGGTTGTGCAAAACGAGCAAACAATGGCTCGAATTCACAGAAATCGTTAATTACCGAGGATGATATCGAAATATCATATTTTTCTGAAAGCCGAGCTCGCGTTATAAGCTCCTTGAGCCAGATACCGAGAGAGAGAGAGAGAGAGAGATGCCTGAGAACAAGTCCCACTAATCCGTTTCCAAAAACCTCGAAAAGTGCGCGCTTGAAGTTATAACAGCATTGACTTACCCACACCCCGTAAAATTACTCGAAATTAAAGAACACACGGCGGAAAAAATAACGGCACATCGCCTCAATACAAACAAGTGAGACAAAAGGTCCCACGTTACGTCAGAGCAGAAATCACTTAGCGAAAGCGCGTTTTAGGGAGCAGCAGTGACGAATTTAATGCCTCGCGCGCGCTTTTACCGACGGGAGCCGGCCAATTAAGGATGATCGGAGTCGCACGCGTACGGCCACGAGCGTATAAGGAAGTCGTATTTTACGCAAGATGCGTCGCTCTCGCGGAGTGCAAAGTATACATTAGCCGGCGCGGAGGTGACAAATGCCGTATTATACAAGTGGCTCGCGAGGGATTAGGCTTTTAAGGAGATGCCGATGCCGAGGTCGTAGCGCTGTTTATGACGATTGGTTTATTTGGAGTAAAGTGAGCTTGAATTTTATCATTTGTAGTGCTGATGAAATTTTGGCGATCTTTATGCGTAATTCGGCATATTGAATCGTTTGAAACGATTTTACGAGGAAAATCTTTCTTCGTGAGGATGTGCCTGCCCTTGCTTTACATTTTAATACTGTACATGTGCAAGACTATTCGGTTTTAGTCCAAATTCTGAGTTTCCAGGAGTTTAAAAGGTTGATTTAGATGGTTGGCTGAGAATTAACTTGTTGAAAAAGCAATTTTCCCTATTCAAACCCCATATTGATTTTACGATTCTTGTAGTACAATTCAGTCCATTATTACAATTTTTATTCTCCAGATAGTATAGATTTTCATAACCGCGATAAATTTCTTTTACAAGATGATAACGGGACATAAATATGCGGGACATCGTTTCGGAATTTTCATGGATCGCGTCAGAATGAATGAAAAAATTTACGACCTCGTAACCGAGCGTAAAATATTATTAATACACTATTTGACTATAGATATATCATGAATAAATAACGTATTTATTAATTTTGTTGAGAAAAATTAAACGCGTGTCTACATTAAGAAGACTTGTTTACGACGAGCCGTAAAACATACGCATAGTACAAGAATTAATCGTGCGTCTTATGATAATATATAGGTTCCCGCGGCGAAGAGCGATTGAAATGCCGATTCTTTCTCCTAGTTTCCAGTTCTTATCACGTCATCAGAAGAGTCCAACAGCTTGACAAGACTCCGTTTTGAACCAATAACTCCATCAGGAGTACTTATCCGGTATAATCACGACATTGAAAAATCCCGCATTCCAATTCCTGATCAAAGTATGTCCTAAAGCTCAAATTCAAAGCTCGCAGAAAACCTTTTCCATTCCCATAGTCGCAATTCGCAGCCAGCGATTTCTCACAAGCGAGTCCAGCAGCAGCAGCAGCAACACCGCGTACTGATCTCCCTCACTAGTGATTATTCGCGCGGCCGGCTATGAAAATGACGCTCTCTCGCAGCTACTCCGCGCGCGGCATCGATTACAAAAGCCAAACGGCCATACGCGCAAGCACAAAAGGAATTAATTTTCCTCTTTAAAGAGGCCTGCTGCATAATATATTCACTCTCCTGGGCGATAAACAAGCGCTGCGTGATACTTTCCGTCCTTATTGTGCGTTAGAATTATCGTAGAAACCATATGTGTATTGCAATACAGCGATTGTGGGAGAATCACTGTGCATTGAACAATCGATAGCGCGGCCGATTTGTTTTAGCACCGTACGTACACGCGCTTTTCTGGCTATATATGAAGCCGCGGCTAGACGCGCGCGATTGAATAATCGGATGCGCGCAGGGGAGTTTATTTAGCTAATTATTTATTCCAATTATAGACTGAATGAGTTCGAGCTGTATTGCGCGTGTGCGAACGGTCTGTTGTCCTATATCAAATAAACACAGGATTTTTATACCCGCATTCATTCCTCTCGGTCCATGCAGAAGATTCGAGTAAACAAACACACTCGCGCTATCTATCCAACTCATTACAGCGCCGAAATAATTAATAAGCCGCAATGAGTAGAGTCGAGCACAACATTTGTTTGCATACATCACGCCGACAAATTTGCAATACTCGCGCGCTGTATTAGCGGCGGAGTTTCCCAACTCGAGCGTCATATGCTACAGTTGCTCCGACATTTTCCACAATACACGCGGAAATTCTTGCCAAATCGATCGCAACGCTCGAGAAGATGATGTTTCCATCTGCGAGCGAGCGCGCGACTTTTTTGTCCGGATCCCTCGCTCTACGCTCCGAAGAAAAATGCCGCAATAATATACAGCGTTTTCGACACACGGTTTATGACGAGGAATCGGAGAAAAAGCGGCGAAATAAAAACACGAGCGCCAAGCGGACCGGCAGAGCGAAACGGCCGCGGCGGTGGCGGCGGCGCATGCATTAACATGCCATAAATAATTCAGGAACGCAATGACGATGGGAGTACGAGGTGTATTTACGTGGAGAGGAGCGATGTTCGCCGCAGAGAAAGGGGCAAGAGTGAGCGGGAGAGAGAGAGAGAGAGAGAGAGAGAGAGAGAGAGAGAGAGAGAGAGAGAGGGAGAGACAGAGAGAGAGAAAGGATATGGGACTCGAGCGGATTAAAGAGGATGATTACGAGTGCGATAATGAATTATTATGTGTTTTTCGTTGCGTTGGAAATAGGGCTCCGATAGATGCAATGGCGAAACAATTCCTTCCAAATTTCGTTGAACTTGGTATGTGAATTGAAAAGAGGAGTAAATATCTTGCTTGTTTGATATACAACTTGTTTAAACCTTTTAATGTATTATTGTTGAAAAAAAAAACAAGATAGTAGTGCTGTTGCAATGCTTGCTATTTGTGTCATATAGTAGCTATGCAAAACATTAGGTATTGTTCATTTGTTTGTCATCTATCATTCTAGCCGATCACAGAACTGTAACTATTTAAAACTTATCATACCCATATAATAATCGAAATCGTTTAAAAACGTTACTAATTATAATATTTTGTTATTTTGTTTAGAGTGCGGATCTTACTGTGAATAGAACCCCATAGTACTCAAGAGTAAGTATATTAAATATTATAATAACAGGTGTGTACATTTTAAATGTGTGGTTTTAGGATAAGGAACTCCGCAAGATAAGAATGCAATTCAATCACATCATCAAGCTGGTATATTTTATAAGTACTTTTATCAACATATTTTCAATATATAAGTACATTATAACATAATGACGCGCGAAAATTATGAACAAAAGTGCCCCACTATACTACCTGGAAAAAAGGGTATTTTTGCAAAGTGCGTATATTTTGAATAATACCTCATATCTAGAAGTAAATGTTTCATTCAATCAAAGCATAAAACTTACGGCTTTTGTCTTCAGTAATTCAGCAAGTCGTACGTCTGCAAAAAGCGCACTCTCAGAAACGTTAGAAAAGCGGTGGCAGCTCTAGAAAAAGACAGTCCAAGTTTTGTCGACGACTGGATTAAAAATCAGGGTACGGACAAAGTTATTGGCGGATAACATTCGACATGTATAATACAGAAACAGAATAAACTTAAATAAAATATATTAAATTAAACTATACTAATAACAAAAATGTACTTCGCACTTGCATATACACTTATTTCTGCACACGAGTAGGTGACGCAGCGGCCGTTTGCGTAAAGCGTGTTGCGCCAACTCCGTATAACGAGGCTCCAAAGACAGAGAGCCACGGCGAAGACGCTCAAGTGTAATAATAATGCCGGCATTCTCTATAATAGTTACGAGAATATTATCGCGCGGCACGCAACGGTACCGCACACATCTACACCTCACACAGCGAGACGTGTGGTAGATTCCGTATTCCACAGTTATATACACACGACAGCTGACCCTTGAAATATGATATGACATTTTTCATCGCGTACACGGCTCGTTTCTTGACTTATAATCACGTATAGCCGGCAAAAGTTTAGCGAAAAATAAAAACGTTACGGATTATGGCAAAGTAATCGCTCGTAACGACGCGAAGCGTCATAATGATCGTGGAATCGCGCATTACAATATCGCGGGAACTAAACCGAATTTATCGCTGGCGCGCGTTTTCGAGAAAGAGTATAAAGCCGCAAGTGAGAGACTTTAATGACAGACGAGTGCGATTGCGGCAGCGCGAATTCGCGCGTTAATCCGTGGAAAATCGCGCGCATCAGTCAGCTCGTTAACGACTACCCTCGTACGTAAAAAGTCTTCGTCCTCCCCACTTGATTCACTCGTCCGCCGAGCTCTTATACGTGCGCTAACGTCGCGACTGGAGGATAAGAGTCTGAGAGACTGGGTTTCCTCTCGCATAGTTGACACTAAGCGATACACGCGGGCAATTTATAGTTTCAAAACAAAAGAGTCGCGGCGTCGGCGGCGGCAGTCCGGTGATTGATGGAAAGCTGTGACGCGAGGTCGCAATGCCGGTAATTGCGGAATGCGGCTGATCGAATATGAGCGCGAGAGGCTCATCGCCGATGTGTATATCTGTCCGCGCGCGACCTATCGCCGACGCCGGTAAACTTGATAAATTGGAAAATTCCTCAGACGTAGCTGTTGTCCTGCGCGTTGTGGTACTGCCCTGAAGAAGAAAAATCGCGCGACGAGCACCGAGAAATATCGTTTATTGTTTGCCGTTGCCTCGTTATAAGCAACAGCCTGTAAACAATTGCGAAAGCTCCCACTAACTCACTCGCTGTTCTGCTAATGGACTAATTTGTTGCAGAGGCTTCGGATTCTGGGTAGACGACGAGTGAGCAATTTCTGGGCCTATGTAGGTCGGGACGACGAGAAGCTTCAGGAAAAAAAAAAATAGAGTGTCAAGTTCGTCCGGGGGATTAGTCACGAGCTATTGCTCTTGCGGTACTGCTCGAATACAAAAAGAGCTGTAAAATCTTTATAGTTGAATAGCCACATCGATTTACGACCATGCGCGTAATGGAGGATCACCGAAAAGGCTGTGCGTGTGATGCAAAATGGAAATCAATATAAATCAATTAAAATTTTTATTGGCGCTATATATAGGCAATTAGGATAATTACTTTATTTCACAAAATTTAATTAAACCGTGCGAAAGCCTGCCTAATATACCCACTGCTAATAAAAATATTGCAAACCGCTATCTGCGCGTATCTCGCAGCTTTACAGCGCTTTTCCTGGTCCTATAAATGAAAAAAAAAACCTGCGCTTGCCTGATTGTATGCAAAAGTTTCGATCCGTAATTCACAAATTAATAATACGCTTTTCGCGTGTAGGTAATCGCTTGGAAAGAGGAGCTCTCGGCCGAAATCGTTGCTGCATATGCGCCGCGCCAATATACGAGTACACGCAATAAATCGTAAATGGCTAATATCGATGAGTTTGAAATCGTTGTTCTGAGAGCTGGTCGACGATGCTTAATTGATTCTTACCAATGGGGCTATGCACTTCCCAATAGTGCGAAATAACGTTGCGAAAAAAAACCGCTGCCAATTCATTGGCACGTAGCTTCCTCCAACTAAATTCGTAGTTCCAATAAATAAAATATTGTTTAAATATACACTATGTTAATGCTTTTATTATTGTTTTAAAATAAATAATCCACACATTATGCAAAAACGCTAAAATCCAAGTCGAGACGCACACGGGCAATTGTATGCTCTGCTGTCGCATCCTCCTCTCTTAAAAAAATTATGGCCTTTGTTGTGAAGCATTTAATACATGATTCTGATTGGTTGCTAATTGGTTGCCTTGGCAATGAGATCAGAACCGCGCTTTAAATTCATAACCCTCAAAACAGTCATAACTCATAACCATGGTAGAAATGTTTGAGGTGTTTAAAATGAAATGTGGAAACCTTGATAACAGATAAAATGAGATGGTGAGGTTTGAGAGGTGAATTTAAAGAAAAGTTCAATATCCGAGTCAGTAAGTTTAAGTCTATCATTATACAATGTTCTTTGAATTGTAAAAAGGCTACTAGACAACTAAAATATGACACTGTCCCTTCCTATGTTACCTACAAATATGTAACCAATATGATTCTGATTCAACTGTTTTCGTTCATATTTTTACATCCAGACTCAAACGAATTTTTTAATTGAGCAGGTCAAATTTTACTTTTAGCCAGTTACGCAGAAACTACTATCTGTAGCACATTGTATGTCTGGTTTCTAGCATATTTTTACATGGAGAAAGTGATAAATGTTTTGGCTTTTGTGTCAAGGTTTTAAGTAATTAGAATTTTGACTTTTAATAGTTGTAAGAGATTTTGAGACCGATACCTGATTCTCCATTTTTGCATTTTTTCTCATTCGAAAACTAACAGGTCTAGAAAGCTCATATTTTCCATATATATTTCTTTTGTGATTGTGAAAATATATTTAAAGTTGAATCAACGTTAACTGAAATACTTTTGTGTTTGACTACAACACCCATGATGCAAAAATGAAGAATCAGGTATCGGTCTCAAAATCTCTCACAACTGTTAAAAGTCAAAATTTTAATTAATGCCTTGACAAAAAAGCTGAAATACTTATCACTTTTTTCATGTAAAAATACACTGGAAACCAGAAATACAATGTGCTAGAGATGGTAGTTTCTGTGTAACTGTCTACAAACAAAATTTGATACGCTAAATTAAAATATTCATATGGGCCTCGATGTGAAAATATGAATTAAAACAGTTTAATCATAATCATGTAGGTTATATGTTTTCTAGGTAGCATAGTAAGCATCTGTGCAAAATTTCAGTTGTATAGCTTTTTTATAATGCAAATAAATGGCATTGTAATGATAGACAAACCCACTGACTCTTATACTGAACTTTTCTTCAAATTTACTATTCAAACCAATGATGATGGCATTGAGCATTATTAATATATTTATTGAAGATTAGTTTTGAAGGTTTTAGTAACATGTTACATGTTTATAAAATATTAGCAGAAGCTAGTGTGCCGCCCAACACTTATGGTGGATTTTCTACCAGTGTTATTAGACAGAGATAGAATCAAGATCGCGCGAAGCGCGCCTTTATTCCTAGTATATTGTAACAGCGAGGAATAAGCTCAGTGCTCCCCATAGCTATAGATATAGTAGCTGATGTTAAATTCGTTGTTGATTCTTGTTATTCCTCTGAATCTTCCGTTTCTATATACATGCATGTAGCTCTTTATTCCAGACTCGCCGGGGATAAGGTACTAACTTTATGCTGGGGTGTGTTAAAAAAGAAGTTTATTCACGGCTTAACTATATAATAGCTATTTTATTCTCTGAAAAGCGGGACTGAAATAGCTTTTTATTCCCACTTGTATTTTTTGTCCCTCATTTGCGGGAATTCAGTAACTTTATTCTCTCATTTGCGGGAATAAAGACTTTATTCCCTCATTTGTGGAAGTAAAATTTTTAATTTTCTGAAGAATTGAAAAACAAAAAAATTTATTTTAGAAACTTTTAAAAATTTTTGAAAATTTCATTTGCATTGGCTAAAGTCTCACTTTGCATAAAGTGGCTACGCAGTTAAGTCGTTAATAAAGTTCTATACGCAACACTGGACTAAAGTCGATTATTCCCTCGGGTGATTTACTGCCCGTGGGAATAATCATCGACTTTAGTCCCTTATTGTATAATGTACTATTACGCACGCTCCATGTGAGTTTAACTGCACTTTCCGCCCCCTGTCTCAAAAAATATCGTTCGATACGCGTGCTTTTTTTTATTGTACCCTCGCTTCGCTCAGGCGACAAACCTCAAGCCTTGAAGCCTTTGACTACATTTTTTTAGAGATATAAGGAATCAAATATTAAAAAAAAAAAATTGAAACCTTGATATCTTAAGAACTATAGGAGTTTAAAAGCTGTGCAATAAACTTAGCCAAACCACATAAAATATCTCATTTTTCCCAAAATCTCAAGTGCAATAAGGACTTTTTATGTCCATAATCGAGGCACAAAAAAAACTCTTTTTTTTCAGTTTTCGATTTATTACTGAAAAAATAAGTGGTCAAATCACTTAAAATTTTAATGGGATATAGTTTGATACGTGACCCATTGACATAATTTTTTCAAGAGATAATGATGCTTAGTTTCAGAGATATGGATTAAAAAAAAAATTACTTTTTCCATTCTATCTGCCGAACAAAGCGGTCGATCCCGAGGACCAAACGAGAAAAATTAGATAATTTTATTCTCTTTCCAATGCATTTTAGCTGAATTGTTTGTAACAATGGGAAGATTGAAAAACAACGCAAAATAGTGTTTTTCAAAAATCAAAAAATGGCCATAAACAAAGTAGTTGAGAAAATAAAAATTAACTATTTTTCCCGAATTCAGAATCTAAAAATAGATATGCATGTCAAATTTTATTGACATTGACGGAGTAGTTCCAGAAATATTACGGTATACATACACACACACACACAAATCCACACGGATATTTTCTAAAACTCGTTACTCGGGAGTTTTCGAAGTTGATGAACACGAATATAGCGACGGCAACGCTCTCCGAGGTACCTGGTGTCCGAGGTGGGCAGTACCAACGTCGTCTCCTGAGTTTCACGGAAAATTAACGACATTTTTTGTCAAGACTCGTTCCCTTAAATTCCCATAAAACTTCAGGAGACGACGTGATACTGTCCACCCTGGGCACCAGGTACCTCGGGGAGCGTTGCCGTCGCGATATTCGTGTTCTGCGACCGTAAATACCCCCTAGTAGCAAAACTGGACTTATTTCCATAAATATTTATGGAGTTCTTATTTATTGTCTCTTTCGCTGCACTTTATATAGATTATGATCGCATTCGACACGCATATTAACTCATTATAAGCTTAAAATTGGTTAAAAATTGGGTTATTTTTAACGAAAGAAATTAGGTTATTCTTACTAAGCAAGCCAACGCCTAAGCTAATTCTTCTACCAGGGTCCTGGTTAATTAGAATATTCATATTATAATTGTTAAACTCACATTCATCTTTCGGCAGCTTGTACGTGAGTGATGAATAAACTTCATCCACTGAGCTCTTAAAAAATTCTAGCAATTTGTAAAACAAATTTATCCATAACGTCAGCGTAATTGAAACAAAAGCGCCATAAAAATAGGCTACCGGCCTATATATCTCCTCGACTCCGTGCAGCCGCTCGCACACAGCGGCGGCAGCGTCGTCTTCGTCGTTCTTCCGAAGAAAAATCGTCCATTCGCTCGCTGGATGGATAGGTGCACATAGCTGTGAGTGTTTGAGTATGTTGTATGTATACGCACCTACACATGCGCGCGAAGTAATCTCTTGCGAAGACGACGCTTTACTTTTCTTCACGGCTTGTGCAACTGCGCAGAGCGATGTTGCGAGCGAATTTTCATGCTTAGATCATCGGCTGATGCCGACTGGAATTCTGCGCCCGCAGATGCACGGACATACGTCAAGTCTTAAGTTCCTACTTTTTTGGTGGAATTCGGTAGATTGCTTGCTTTGCGAGCGAAGAGAGGCAGCTGTTGCTCAAGAGTATGATTAGTGGAGCTCAAGTTTTCTATGCGAAATAAAATTATGGGATGCGTCCTATTTTTTCAGGGATTTCATATATTAAATAGATAATTAATTTTATGTGTTATAAGTTATTACATACGCATAAGCGTCAAAAGCACTAAATAAGCTATTATATATGTGCACGATTTTGTCACTTGAAACTTAGAACAAAAAATTCTTAAGTTTTTCTTTAAAGCGGCTCTGAAGGAAACAAGCAACAGACCTAAACATAACGGTTTCAAAATGGTTCAAAAAATATAATTTTTTAGTGTTATGTGCTTGGTATTAATATTGTCAAATAAAGCAGACTATGTAAGAAAACATTTTATATTCTAATTTTTTTGATTATTAGAATACCCACGATAAAATAAAAATCATAATACAAAGATACAGATTTGTGAGGATGGAGCTATAACTTATAGTTGCCAACATTTTACCTTGTAAAAGGTGTTTTTTTAAACTGATTTCATAACCCTTTAACGTTCCAAATAAACTTATAAAGAAATGTTTAAAGAAAAATTCAATTTGAATTACAGTATATAAAATAGTTAAAAGTTTAGGTTTGATTTTTGCAAAATCTACTACACCTGCACTAAAATGCTTTAGATAATACTTTATGCACTTTGTCTCTAACAAGTTTTAATAACTTTATTCGTAATAAGAGCAGTCGTTTTTGAGTTATTGTTAAAAAACTACATTATGTCCATTATTATTTTTAATAATGAATAAAAAAAGTATTTGGGAAAACCAAATTATTTGTAATAAGGTGCTCTATTACAACAATATGCAGTTGAAAAATTTTAGGGACATGATGCCAGGAGTTACATTTTTGCAAAAACTACGTTTACGCGAAAATGCGTCAGATGATAATTTATGCATTTCAAACAACTTTCAATCGCGATGATTTTTTTGTAGGTGCAGTAGTTTTTGAGATATTTTCAATAAACCATGAATTAGCCGTTATTATTGTTAATAAAAAACAGAGAAAGTATTTGCTAGGAGGAAAACCAAGTTTCTTTCAATAAGCGCTATAAATAGAACCATATCGAGTTAAAAAATCCAGGGTACAATTAAAAAAATACAGAAAGGAAGCTGGCATCTGAATTAGTATATAAGTATGACTTCTCTATCTGCTAAATTTTGGTTGGAATATTGACTGTTCTGCTGCTCGATCAGCTCAGCTGGGCTTTCACTGAATGATTATCTTCCGGGAATAAGAATATTTTGGAACTACAGGCGGTTTTCTGTCGGCTACTAAGCATGGGCTCCAAAAATTGCATGTAACTGCATAGCATATGCATATTCGACCCTTGAGGTGAAATGAGAAAAAAACTCGAGCACTCGCGCTCCGCGCAGAGTGCAGTTCACTCGCATTAGCTGATCAATTAACGTAACCTGATAAGACATGGCGCGGCCGTTCAAACTTATTACCGTTGGGTGTACAGCGATCAAGCTTCTTTACGTCTATAATAAAATAATTAATCAAATATAATATCTACTACTTTGTTGTTGTTGTTTTAAGAATTAAAATAATCTATGTACCTATACCTGTATCTATGACTGACTGACTGAAAAAAAAAGAGAATCGGAGAGGCGAAAAATTAATTTATTTCGCAAAATTAATTTTCAAACTTAATTATTTTACAAACGAGCAATTTTCTTAACAAAATAATACGGTAATTAGAAAGATCTTATGAAAATCTTTGAAATTGTTTACTCATACATAAACATCAACAACATATCGCATACAATAATATACAGATTCGTAAAACGTAAATAGATTATTTAGCAAATTCAAAATATAATGGGTTGCGGCGCGCTCCCGACGGCACAGTGTATAAAAATGTATACTTGCCATCGATTAAGAATATATATCCATTAAAAATTAAAAATATTTGCATGAGATTTTGATTCATATGAGAATATTTATTCATCAAAATTTGAGCAAACCTTATTGTATGCGATAAAGTCAATGTATATGTTTTGACCAATACCCTGGTAGAAAATAACCCAACCAAAATGACTTGGTTACTAATTATTGGATAACCCCTTAAGCCAACGAATATCCTTGATATAAGCCATCCATTAAGAAACAGTAGAAAACGTTTTAAAATTATGTTTTAAAAAAAATTTAAGTCATATAGCATGAGTAATAAACATTCTTACTAATTTTTTAAATTAGCCATTTATGAGACAATGAACCTGATAAATCCATGCCGAAATAAGGTACATTTTTACCCAACCGTTTGTAAAATCGTTGGCCAACGCACTCCAATTGGCTTACTAATGGCAAAGGGTTGGCTTACATTTCTACCAGAGTATAGCGAAATATGATTGAATATATATTTTTTTGAATATGAACTATACCTACGAAGTTTTTCCCTTTTAATTTAACTTTATTATTACTTTGAGCATTATAGTAACCGATTTCTACCTATATATATGACATTCGTTATAAGAAGAGCTTAAATCTCACTTATTTTTTGAGCTTGAAGTCGATTAAAGATAGTTGTATGTTAGTTAAGTAGTTTTATTATTTCTAACAAGGATATTTTCATCAAAAATATATCAGAAAAACAAACATTGTAATAATATTTCATTAAATATTGCGACTATAAGAATTACTGTCGATAATTTTTTATAACATTTTCGATTTCGAAGACCAGAGGCTGACAACAATCAGCTGCGTTATATGCTCTTCATTTCGCCCTTTAATCATCGCCGGCTTGCGCTTACAAGTACGTGCTTTACGAAGGATTGTATGCGCAGTCAAGTCGAAGGCAAATACACTTGAAAGCGTAAATATTTTTGAATGTTCAATATACAAGTGAGAAAGAACTCGAGTGTTTACTTTACGACGGATGCGCTTTTTCATGCTGAAGCAAGTAAGTTTGAGGTTTATTCATTTATTTTCTCTATAACAGGATATTTTATTGTGCCTTGGTTTTGGAGCTGTTTTATTACACGCTCTTAAATCAATAAAAATGTTGATGGACTGTCAGAGTAATTTTGAAAGGAACTGTTTATTTCTTAATTCATTAAAAACATCAGTTACATCGTTACTTATTAGCCCAAAGTTATATTTTAGCCAATGACGACATTACTGTCTGATCCCGCAACAACGTTACTAATAGACCTAGCCACCTCAAAAGCTAGTCTCACGCCCTCGGCGAACACACGGTGGCCGACGAAGATCAGCGGGCAGTTCGCGGCGACGGTACTGTACACTTTGGCGATGGTGTTCATGATTACTCCAATACTCTCGACCGGACGATCGCTATCAAGTGCGAGCTGTACAGCATCCCTCATTCCGGTGCTGAAGTCAGAGGTGATATTCAGCGCTGCGATGATGTGTTTGCGAGCCTCAGTCAGAGCCTCGGATACTCCGGGAATGTAGGGACCCTGGCCATAACCGATCGATGGTGAAAAGGGAGGGACTTCCACAGTTCGGTTTCCATTATCGGTTGCGTTGCCGCTGTTGGTGCCGTTGCGGTTGTTTCCGATACCTGGGATTCTGGAAACGAGGTCCTCGATGTTGGGAAAAGGAGACATACCACTCAGTAGTCCACCTCCTGATATCAGGCTGCCCAGGCCCGGGATAGCGTTCAAAAACGGAGTAAAAGGTCCGAACAGAGAGCCGGTGCTGTTGCTAGTAGAGTTGGCTGAGCTGTTGGAGTTGAGCGAGGGTAGGAAAGGAATATTAGGAATGCTGGGAATGCTGGGAATGTCAGGAATGCCGGGAATACTGGGAATACCGGGAATGCTGGGAATGCCAGGAATGCTGGGGATTTTGGGAAGGCTTGGTGGTTTTAAGTTGAAGCCACCATTTGCGAATGCCTGCATGATAAATTACAATCGTATCGATTACTTGGTACGTTAATATGCAATAGCAGTGTGAATGAAGTAAAAATTACCTGGAACGGTCCGAGGTCAGCAAAGCCACCAATTGAGGCGGCCGTGGTGCAGGCCACGAGAGTTAGCAGAATGCACAACACCTTTCCTTTCATGTCTGCTGTTTCTGTTGGAAGAACTTGACTCTGGCTACCTCGACCTTTGCCGAAGCGTTTTATAGCAACGAAAAACGCACTTACTTGCGACGGTGTTGCAGTGCGCATCTGTGTTAGCATAGCACATGTGGCATCTGGCATTCGCACTGTTGCGTCAATTCGCCAAAGTAATTCATTTTAACGCGGAAGAGTGTCTCGAACAAAGAGTCTTTATTCCACTTTTACGTAACGCACCGATCGCTCGTGCGACATCCCCGGCCAGAAACGTCATCACCTACACCCGCGCTACAATTTTGCCTCCTTCAATTAAGCCATTCCGCGACAATTTTTTCCACCCAATCCCAGCTCCCATGAGACCGAAAATTCCACAAAAATCCCACAGATCAGCCACTCAACTGTTTCAGCATCGGCGACGGCTCGTCAAGCGCCACTTCTCGGAAAGTGCACAATAAAACACCGCGCTCTCCGTCCCGCGCGCTTTAATTACAACGTAATTAACGATAGGTCATCGGCATCTCGGCGCGCGCCAGTATAAATCCAATCTTGCAGTGATTCCGCTCGAGAGCATCGTCGCTTCGTAAATTAACGCCGCGCGCTGCTGCCGGGGAGAACAGAAGGCACGACCACGCGCCGAGAACCGTGGCGATCAATTACCGATCGGTGACGATGTGCGCTGCCGCACGCCGTATGCTTACTTTTTTTCCGCACGAGGGCTCAAAGAAAAAGGCTGAAGTAACCACGCTTGAAATCGATTAGCTGTCGGGAAAGTCATCGCGCTGAGTTTCAGCGAATATTATATCGTACGATAGAGTAAGTCCTACTGGATCTTTGATCGAGAAATGGATTATGCCGTTGGCGAGCTCATTGTTCGCGGGAGGATCATTACTTTTTTCTCTGAGTGTAAAGGTGAGAATAGTATATTGTACAACAAAGGACGAAAATGGACTTTTCCAAGCGAGTCTGGAAAAGTACATTCACCCCTCGTTGTTCACCGTGCTTTTTATTTTTTCGGAAGACCATTTTTGTCTCCTTTGAAGTGGATCGAGAATGGAGTTTTTCGAGTCGTCCACTACGGTGTGCGTGTATAGATGCATATATATATATCAAAATTATAATAAACTAAAAATTTTGAAAATTTAAAAAAAAAAAATGAATTGAGCGGATCGAAAATGGTCGCCTATAAAAAATACCATTTTCGGTCCGCTCGATTTCCGATTCTCCGATTATTGTAGGCGTGTTCTACCTATATAGGCGCCGAAAATGGTCTTTTTTTTTATCCCTCGGTCGAAAGTGCGTGTTTTCCACATCGATTTGCAGCAGAAACCAGCATTTTCAATTTTGCTGCACTGTAAGGGAGTCATGTGCGCCCTCTGGCGGTGGAGCTAAAAACGTAGACCGCAGTGCAGAAAACAAAACGTAGGTCGCTGCCGCCCGCCGAAAGTGTTATACCGATGACATATAGTGTCTGCATAACGACATAACCTGTGTATCATACATTGAATTTGTTTTTTAAACATAAAAATATGCTTGAAGATATTTTTTCGACGGCCGCCCCCGACCACATGAGCACTCGCTCCGCTCGTGCATGTCAATGTCGGCGGCCGTCGAAAAATCAGGTTAGGTACGGTTAGTGTTTTCTGCACTGCGCTTTTCTGCGCTGCTCAGCTGGAAGAACAGCTGATCGGAGGTGGCTGTCTGCAGTGCAAGTTGAGATGGGAGATTTGTACTAATAGCAGGCATTTTACGCATCTCCAGCGTATCCAGCTGTTCAATACGGATGGCTTTACTCTAAAGGGTTAGAGAGAACAAAGTATCTCGAATTGCTAAGAAACGATTTGAACTATTCAGCTAAGATGACTATACCACAATCCCTATCAGCGGATCTGGATTAGTGGGAAGAAAAAATTTGACTAAGTAGCAATAGAATCCGCCAGAACAGATTCGAGCTAGAGATATTCTCTGACGCCTTCGGCGGGCTCGCTTGCTCACGATTATGCCGAGGGTCTCGTTCGATAGATCACTTCCACCCTTAAATACATATGATAAACATATGCATAATACATCGAAAAACTTCGTATCAGTTTTTTCCCCACCCAAGATAAGGTAACAAAAACATTGTACCTAACAAAACTCTGAACTTATGACGAGCGCGAGCCGACGGGCTGTAGCCGCCGTGGATTGAGAAAAGTTATAGACGCTGAAGCTTGTGGCGACATCTGTGTACACTAGCGATACTACCTAGTGATCTTTCGAACGAGATCCTCGTCATAATCGTGATCAAGCTTCCATAGAATGATCAAATTCATTTTTTCAGATGCAAAGTTTGCACGTCCTCGAGCAAAAACCACGAGCAACGCCAAAACGGGCTACGTCGTCCCTAAAAGAAAACACACTTCACGAAAATTACTTCTGCATAGCGAAAGAAAAGAAACTACTCTGACGTTCCTTCCCATAGAGAAATCCTCCAATTAAGTCCAATGCCTACCCACCAACCGCGACGCTTCTCTCGCAATATTTTTCGAGTCACGTACATCGATTCCGAAATTCCCATATCTATCTACCCCCGACGATGATCGAGGCACGTCGCATCCAATCTGCAAACATACCTATACCTGGATGTACCGACATCTCATCTCTAGCCGTGCGCTCGAATAACGCAAGGAAGAAGGATGAGAGAACAGAGATATCGGATATACACATACACGTGCATATTTACACAGCGTGAGAGAATGCTCGCGCCGACCTTCGCGGAAAATCGGGTGAGAACGAACGTGCGGCGGCGGAGCGATCTGCAATTCGCAACAAAAGTATTTATGCGCACGGACCCTTTGTCGCCGCGGCTTTTGCCATCGCGTTTGTCAAGTCGAAACAAGGCGCGACGCCACGATCGTGATGCGGGACTTTTTGTGATCGAGGGATGTGCAGCCAAGGAATTAGCCGATGCCGATTCCCACGGGATACGCTCCTATACAATATAGATGATGCTTGAATTTATGAATTTGCCGCTCTTTATCGTGCTACTTTTGTATACTGCGCGAGCGATCATGCTCATTTCTATTTTTTTAAAGGCAGCTTAATGCTTGAGAAATTATCACATAAATATAGATGTTGGAAAATCGCGCAGATTGAAAGAAACATTGAGACCACGAAGCAAACAGCGCGCGCAAAAGTCATTATTAACCGTTAACCCGACGCGCAAGAGTCACGTAAATCGATCTCGACGCGCCGAGAGCCGTGTTCGAGCAGAGAATTCATTATTCAAGATTTCGTATTTCCTGAAAGAATGATTGATCCGCGGCCAAAACGTAATATTCGAGTTAGACGGAGAGGCGAGGCGACCGCCCGAGAAGAATAAGATCCAGTCCGTCATATACGCGTTGCTCCATCGAGGCAGATCGCTGTTACGAATTTTCCCGCTGTAGAAGTTATTAGCTGCGATGCTTCAGGGTTTCGCTATCGGCTAATCGAATTACGCGTCGCGAGAGGACTGAGATTTTTCTTTGAATTCTCTATGATATACATGCTCGTGTAATTACGCCAGAGATTATTGGAGCCTGACGCAATAGAACTATATATGGGGTACATGGATGAGCTGCTTCCGTTTATGCACGCTGCGATGGTATATTGTTGTGTGGTTCATGTATACGCTATTCGTGAAGCCTTATTGAAGCGCGACCCGCTTTTTTGCGTTAGGTCTTCTGAAGGAGATTTTCATAGATCGAAGAGTAAACCTTTCATTTTTCTGAGTTTTTTAAACAAACTATTGAATGGATAAGTCATAAATTCATAAATAAAGGACCCAAGAAAAATAAGACGTAAATTACTGGAGAATTGCTACTATATTTTATAATAAGATACAGCAATCACAGTACAATATATCAAATCAAAATAGACATTGAACTCCATAAATTTTTAATTCGCCAATTTTTCTAATCGCTATTCATCGTCGGCGAGCTTCATGAGTTTGTCTACTATGACTTTCATCGTACTTAGATTCTGAGGACCTTTACACAAATAATTAGCCAAGATGATCTGAAACATAAAACAAAAAAACCATAAGACATTTCATTCCGAACAGAACACGCTTATTGCTACACTAGTGACAGGGATTATTATTCTCACCCTGCAAGTACTCTTCTTCTTATTCTTAATGTCTCCTTCTTCTCTTTTGCAGAATTCCTCGTGATTCTCGCAAGTGATATGTTTCTGAAATTTCAATGGCGATTACTATTGTTTTTAAATGAACTTCTAGTAGATCCCGTCAATGTAAATTATTTCTGTGTTACCTCAACGATTTCCTTATCGACCGCATCTTTGAAAGTGTTCAGCTGTTCGTCCTGCACATCATAAAATACTTATTTGCTTAAAACCTATATATTTGATTTTACATCGAATAATCACTTTGCATACTGTTAGATTTTCTTCTTCAGATGACGGACCACTGTTTTGCTGAACGCAGATAAATTTATATTTTAATAATTTAAAACAGAACGTCTTTTGAAAAATCTATTTACTTTATGCTCACTTTTTCTGAGAAAACGGCATACGTTCAGTACAAAATGAAAATTTGGGTTTATAGATAACCCAATAATAAAATACTTTTTTGCCGGCGTACTCTTGTTTTATAAATAGTTTGTTAACCTTGTACTTACTTCATCGGCTTTAACGAGAGAAATAAAGACTAAAGACAGGCATGCAAAGAAAATAAAGACTCTAGTGTGGGACATCTTGAAGTACAGCATTCGTTAAGTTCCTACAGTACTACAACAATTAAATTTCTGAAGACTCAGTAGCTCTACTTCGTTTTGGACTATTTTTATACAACCAAAAGTAGGCACTTTACAAATGGCTGAAGGGTAAGAAATAAAAAACAGCTTATAGTCACAGTCGACAGCGCATTTCCTTATAATGTTTGCAATTATATAAAACTAAAATAAATTGTTTGTTAATATTCATAGAAATCAGCATCCTCCAATTGACGCAAGAGCAATAGATATGCTATTAGCCGATTTTTTTTTTCGGTTGTAATATATCATTTGTAATTGTGGTCAACTTATTTTAAAAATTTTGTGCAAGCTCTTAACCCTAATTACAAGACTCCTACAAGAAAAACATTGGCTACGTCTATTTTAGAAAGAAGGTACGAGATTTTTCTTAATTCTATAAGAAAAGAAGAACCAACTGATGGAGGGCTACTGATGGATGGTTGGAAAAATTCCTCGGCCAATACTAAAAATGTTGTGTCAATGATACGTTTAGAATCCTTCAATTTTAGTAGCAAACAAGAAACTGCACAAAACTTGATTGATGTATTTCAGCAGTCAATAGTTTTAACGAGATATCGTTTCAATGTAAATTTACATGGGGTTGTAACGGACAATGCATCTAATATTATGTCAATGGGACGAATGTGTGAGTTATGGCATACGACATGCAATAGTCACAGCGGAAACTTGCTTTGTAAAGCAATGGTCGACGTGTCATTTGCGAAACAAGTTAATACACTCTTAAAAGAGTTTAAGAATCCCAATTTAGAACATTTATTAGTTGAAGCAGGCGAAAATCGAATAATTTTGGCAGGAGATACCCGTTGGTGTAGTTACAGAGATGTGTTTCGTCGAGCTTTACGAAATGCTCCTTTTATGTGGTTAGTAGTAAATAATGGCGCTATTATAAAAGATGATAATAGAAACTTATTATTTGATGATAATTTTGAGCTAAGGTTACAAGAAAGTTTAGTTATGCTTGATCCTGTTTGCAAACTAATACGCAATTGCGAGAAAAATACTGCAACTATAACCGACTCTACGGAATACTGGTTGCAAATAAATTTGCCAGCAATTAATAATGATTTTGAAGTTTTAATAGAGAATCGATTAGTTAAAATTATAAACAAATACGGATAGGATGCAAATTATTTACATCCAGTATACCAGGGAAGAAGATTTTCTAATTCAGAGAAAAATTAAATAAAATGAATGAATTATTTGCACAAAATTTAACAGCTGATGGCTTAACAGAACTTGAAAGTTACCGCAATAGAGCTGGAGTCTTTAGAATTCGTTTTGATAGAAATTATCAATCCTGGGAAACTTTTTGGAAGGCTGCGAGAAATTTCTTCCTCGAACTCAGTCATCTTGCGTTAAAATTTTTCAACATGTGTGCATCAACGGGTGAATTGGAGCGATTGTTCTCGCAATGGTCATATGTCCATGATACGAAACGCATTCGATTGAGGCCTCATCGATCAGCCAAATTAGTTTGTTTGTATTATTCGTTGCGAATGAGAGATAATATTCGAAATGCTCATTTTGAAAATGATATTTTATATGAATAAAATCAAGAAATAATGAAATCAAAATTACTGATGTGTTTCTTGAAAAGATAGTTTTACAATAAAAATTATAAAAGGCGACTAATGTTTATGGAAAATATTATAATGTTAAATTATATGTTTTAATGTTCAAAAATATGTTTGAATTATTTTACATATGAAAACGCATTTATTTATTTGTATTGATATAATAAATTATTCATTCATTTTTAGCAAATGATACAGTTCAGTTATTTTACTTTGTTGTGAATAGTTCTCAGAACATCGTGTTATTGAAGAAATGTTTTTGTTTATTGTAAATGCAGGAATTTTTAACATTTGCAACGCAAATTTTGATAAACTTTGATTTTGTGTTGCCGCAATACGCCAAAATATTTCGGCAGACTCGTATTGTTTTAAAAACAACGTTTGGAATATACCAGTTTTTTCTTGTTATTGAAAAAAACTTTCCATGCCATCTTTATTTAAATGCTCTAAAATAAACTGCAGCATCTTATCAAGGGGCTCGATGGCAAGAAAAAGAACGAAGTTCGTTTCGAGATAGAGCCACCCTATTATACTTTGAAATTGGATTTTTTAACCTAAAAAAAAAATTTTGATTGCATGCAAATCATTATTAGTATTGCGCGTATGCTCAATCTGTTGGTATGTACTTGGAATATATTAACCTAATCTTTCATTTCTAAAAAGATTTATCCGAAAATATTACTTTATTAACTTAATATTGCAAGTTGAAAATTTGCTCGGTATATTTCTTTTCGTTAAATTTATTCTCCCGATATTTTGTCTCCTCCCGCGGTCACGTGGCTTTCGGTGAGTTATATACGTATTATACGCCAGTGTTTACAGCGCAGTTAATCTACTTTACCGACATTCGTCTGCTACTCGGTGACAGTGACACGCGATTGTGTTTATATATATTATTGAATTGCATTGAATTGAATTATGTACTAGATATAATAATGTCATACGATTATATGCGCGATGCGATCAATCTCTACAGCAATAGTAGCTGGTTGTCTATTAAATAGATCAAGATTTCAAGGACAATTTTCTTTGTAAAAGATGCGAAATCTCCCTAAAAAAACTTTTTTCAAAAGTAATAACCTTGGCAAGA
>QLSS01000065.1:463351-510496 GCA_024372645.1 Trichomalopsis sarcophagae
AAATCCGTCATGACGGTCACAAAATTATGCAACATTATAGCGAAAAACTTTTATAATAAAAAAAAAATAAAGAAATAGCCTACCTAGCTTAGAATTTCACGCTCTATCACCCTATCATAAAAAAAGGTTCTAGTCATGATACACCCTGTATATAGAAATTATTATGCCACTACAAGCTATAGTAAGAGTTATGCAGTATTTCAACATTTACATGGACATACCGCAGATAAAAGAATTATCCGACAAAGTAAATTTGGATTACGTACAAAACTTAAGTGATGTGGAGTAGTTTAAAACCAATAGTAAAATATGTTCATTTTTAGATACAACAAATCCACGTAAAAGTAGCTAATCCGATAACAACATATTTGAAGGAAGCTTATTCTGAGAAAAATCCTAAACATTTTTGCTAAGTCCAACGGAAGGCTGTCTAGATCTTTCAGCTCTAAAAATCCTAAAGTCGAATAGGTTTATATTGCTTAAACTTATTCAATATACGCATGAATCTCAATTTATTATCTAAAATGTAATCACTTCCAGAAAAGAACCTCTTGCCTGGTTTGTCTTGATGCAACTCCAAGAGTATGCCCATTTGTTAGATGAAAACTACTTCTTTGCCTTATCTACAAGAAATCAATCTTGCAGCTATCCTTGCGATAAACAAATCTCAGGATAAGAGATACGCTGAGACTTGTGGATTAGAATTAACCTGATTTGCTCTATGAGGTAAGAAATATATTTTGATACAAGTTGTAACAATTGCTCCTTTACCTGAACAACTTTTTAAATGTGAGTGCATGATTGCAGGTACAAAATGGAAATGAAGATAGTGAACCTGCCAGGGTTTATTAGATGCTACCACAAGTACTACCACGAGTCAATATGACATGCCATTCTCATTAGGCTACCTTTGTGTAAACTTAGAGCTGCTAGGACTTGCAGCTATGAATTCTTGTTGCAATTTTACCGCTGATAAGATATATTAATGAACAGTAATTTTATTAGATGATTGAAGTGTCAAATGTAATACGGACAATGGATTCTACAATAAAATTTGTATTATGTATTTGTTTTGTATGTTAATGAAATTTTGTTAATGAAAAGGTTGAATATTGAATATTTGAAAGTGGAATATTGAATACGATGGATTTATTTAAGATTATACATATATTATTGTACAGAAGGAATATAATTTGCTTAGAATATAAAAAGAACAAATATAATATTGAAACTTCATAAATATAAATATTACAAAGTTCAATTTACGTACATACGTTATGCAGTAATATCTGTATCAAATATAATATAAAGTAATCCTAATTATTCCAACTTTTGAAAATTATCTAAAATTTTTAACACTTTTATGAAACTCTGGTCAACATCAGGTGCTGACATTCGTGCCAGTTTGTCGTAAATAATGTTAAAGTAATCACTGTCAATAGTATTGTTGTTTGTACTACAGTTAGCAGCTTTCTCTGTTTGTGTTTGTAGAAGTTGTTGTATGTTATCGATGGCTTTAACAAATTGTTGATCTTGTTCCAACTTTTTTTCAGCGAAATGGTCAAGTTTTGGCATTTTCCTTGGCCTTTTTGTTACCTTTTTGCTTTTATTCTTCCAAATACTCTTCTCAGTTTTCACTGGTATATCAGAGGTTGATGGCTCTCGATGAGACAGATGATCTTTCATAAATACCATATTCATGAAATAATGAGGAAAAATTTTTGAAGAGCTACTCGTTGGTTCTTTGTTGGCTTTGAAGTTCTGCAGACATTTTTTCCAAATTATTTCAATCGTAGTATCTGCAAGTATAATTATAAATTGCAGTTGCTTACTATTTCAGTAATATAATTTGAACAATATTGACATCACTATATTGAAAAATCTTACCAGGTACTTGTACTTTCATCTTGTCCTCTATTTCTCTACTAATATCCTCAAACGCCAGTTTTACCATCTCTTTGTAATTTTCAATGGCACGAAGAGATTTATCATAAATGATCGGTTTCTTCTGGACCTCCTTCACAATGAACGATTCTATTTTCTTTTTCGAAATTGAATTATACGGAACACTGATGATGAAATGTCGTTGAGTACACGTGATCTATAACTTTCGAGCGGTAGAATTATCCATCAAGAGCATTTGAACAGAAGTGGTTGTTCCGAAGCTCGCCACGCGACGTTGCCCGTTTTACGATCGTGAAATGGAAATTTACAGTGGTGCAACAAAGACAAAGATATTAGGACTACACTAGCGCCACCACTATATATAACAATCTTCGAAAAGACGCGAGAAACACCTTTTCTGACTGGTTGTCGAGCATTGTCGAGTCAACGGCCTTTGTTATAGCGTTTGTCAGTGTACCGGACGATTTTTCTTTTTGATTGTGTCGACTTGAAGCGTCCAACATGAATAGAGAAGAACTATTTATTGTTGAATTCATTGAAGAGCGTCGTTTTATGTACGACTTAACAGATATATTTAGCAACCCAGAACGTTGTCAGGCGGCATTCGAAACGTTAGCTGAGGAGTTCAACAGTGAATTCGACAAACAATTGACAGGTAGGCTCAACATCCATATTTGTTAACCGGCATTTGATATGGACAGTTATTTCTTTAATACTTCCAATTTTAGCTGATGAGATTGCAAAGAAGTGGAAGTACATACGAGATTGCTTCTGTGCGTGCAGTAGAAAGCTGTCTGAAAATTCGAAACTGTCATCAAAGCGGAAACACATTTTTCGAAGGTGCAAATTTCTGTTCCCCTACATAAAGCACAAGAACGTTCAAAAAGTCTTCATACCACCTAAGGAGTACAATCATCTATTACCCAAAAACAGCCAATTATCTAAGATTCTAGGTAAATATAACAAATGCGATTCACTGCAGCTGATCCGTTAACTTAATACAATAAATTTTAATATTATTTCAATAACGTTTATAGCTGAATCTGACGAAGAAGATGACGAACATGTCAAAGAGCACAAAAAAGACATTGCTAAAGACGTTGCTAAAGATGATGATGATGATTTCCTTAACCGAATGCCAGATGCTCAGATAGTGCTTCGAATGTTGAATGGTCCTGAAGATGATTTTGGTAAATAATTATTGTCTTTTTGATAATAGTAATTATTTGAATAATAAGATAGTAAACATTTTCTTCTTATTTTTATATGTAAGCAGAGAAGGCAACTGGTACAAGGCCGCTACCCGAAGCGGGTCTTGGGCGTTGTCGTCCAGATCGGACGGGTGGGTGCCTATCACCACTACACAGCGCGTCCTCAGGTTGCGGATAGAGGAACAGCCCCTGAGAAAGAGGTTAGCTGCGTATAAATTGAATAAGCAGCCGCGGACAGCCGATAGGAACAGGCGTGGGTGTGATGAGCCCACACTGTCGAACGCATTCATCTAGAAACACTACGCAAGCACCACAACAAAAAACACTTCACATTATTTCTTATCTCTCAATCTATCTCTTTCATTACACAGTACAAAAATGGGCAAAAATTCTGCTACTGAGGAGGATGCGGGAGCGATGACAACTGTCCCGAAAGGGGATGTGTAGAATGATTCGTCACCTGGTCTTACGCGGTAACATGCCAGCGAAGGCACGCTGCCTTGCAGGGGGGCGCTAGGATGCGAGAATGAAACCGTAGTGTGTCTGACGACAAGTTGACACTGTCCTCGTCAAAGTCGGAAAGCTCTCATACTTAGTTCTAGAGAGGTATGGGGGTTATCACCCCTAGAACGGTGGACTCACCTGCGATCGGAACAGGATCCAAAACGCGCGGGTTTAACTTACTATCATGGCTCAAAAAAAAACAAAACCAAACCAAAACCAATAGGGACTTAAAGATGGGAACGTGGAATGTGCGCAGTTTATACAGAGCAGGCGCTTACCAGGAAATCTTAAAAGAAGCTGCCGAGCGCGAATTAGATTTAGTAGCAATACAAGAAACTCGGTGGCAAGATAGCGGGATTTTAGCAAAAAATAACTTCACCTTTATATTCGGGGGCGCAAGTGGACACTCCTTAGGTACCGGATTTCTCGTAAGCAAAAGCATCAAGCATCATACATTCGGTTAAAAGTTTCAAATCCGTCAATGATAGGCTCTCGTACATCATTATCGAAGATGAATGGTATAGATATGTATTTATTAATGTACACTGTCCTACGGAGGACAAAGAAGAAGAAGCTAAGGATCTCTATTACGAAATTTTAGAGCAGGTAATCGACCAGTTCGCGTCTTACGACACAAGAATAGTATTAGGCGATTTCAATGCTAAAATAGGTAGGGAGGAAATGTTTAGGCCTACTATAGGGAAGGAAAGCCTGCACGCAGCCTGCAATGATAACGGTATTAGGGTCATAAATTTCGCTGCGGCAAAAGATCTTATAATCAAAACTACGTGTTTTAAGCACAAGGACATACACAAGGCAACGTGGACATCGCCGGACGGGGCCACACAGAACCAAATTGATCATTTCCTCATTGAAAAAAGACGACAAACTAACGTTCTCGACGAAAGGGCTTATAGAGGGGCAGATAGCGACTCGGACCACTTCCTAGTAGTAGCCAAATTAAGACCTAGATTAGTAGCGAATCAAAATAGTAAGCGAACAAGCAAGGTAGAAAGCTTCGATATTGAGAAGCTACAAGATAGAACAGAGCGAATTAGCTACCAGACTGAAATTAATAACAGGTTTCAGGCACTTGAAGAAACAAACACATCGCCGGAGGGGAATGATGAACCGAATAGCTTATGGGGGGACATCGAAAAAACAGTAAAAGAGGCCGCGAACAAAGTACTGGGTAAAAAGAAAAAGCCAAAGAGCAAACCATGGTTTGACGAAGAGTGCGAACTCTGGTTTGAAAGGCGCAAAAAGGATAAATTAGATAGCTTACACAACAGAAGCGATAGGACCGTAGAAGAGTATGCTAACGTAAGGAAACAGACGGGCGCGATCTACAGAAATAAGAAGCGGGAGTATCAAAAGAAACTTATTAGGAGAATAGAAACTAATAATAAGGGAAATAACCCCCGTGAAATGTACAAAGGGATTAACGCCATCAGAAAGGGTTTTAGGAGTAGAGCGCAATTGATCAAGGACGAAAACGGGGACTTCGTAACAAATGACAACGAATTACTGTCGCTGTGGAAAAATTATTTCGATAAATTATGAAACGTGCACGAAAATAGCGAAGAATTAGGGGACGAAATTCACACTGCTGAACTTCACGTGGAGGAACCGAGCTACCAAGAAGTAAAGGCCGCGATTAAAAAACTAAAAAACAACAAAGCCGCGGGAAATGACTCTATACCAGCCGAGCTACTCAAATATGGGGGCGTCGAGCTCACTTTTAAAATCTATAAACTAGTATGTGCCATCTGGAAAAATGAAACAATGCCGGAAAACTAGAAAGAATACATCATCATACTGATTTTTAAAAAGGGAGATAAGACAGACTGCAATAACTATAGGGGTATCTCATTTTTAGCAACGTGCTACAAAGTTCTGTCAAACGTAATACGAGCTAGACTCACCCCATTCGCGGAAGATATAGTAGGAGATTATCAGTGCGGATTTCGGCGCAACAGATCGACGAGCGATCAAATGTTTACCATAACACAGTTGTTAGAGAAAAAGTGGGAATTTTGCGAAACCATACACCAACTATTTATAGATTTTAAAAAAGCGTACGACTCTATCAAGCGAAGCAAAATGTATCAAATTCTAGTACTTCTCGGTGTACCAAAAAAACTAGTGAGATTAATTCAAATAAGTCTAGACGGAAGCACGAGAAAGATCCGAGTAGGCGGTAATGTATCAGAACCCTTCACGATACGTGATGGTTTAAAACAAGGGGATGGGCTCTCTACGGTGCTATTCAATTTAACGTTAGAGTATGTCGTTAGAAAAATGCAGACTAGCCAGCTGGGCGCAACGCTTAATGGAACAACGCAGATACTAGGCTACGCAGATGATTTGGATATACTGGAGATTGTAGGGAAACGGTAACAAGAAACGCGGAAATCCTCATAAAAGCGGCGGAGTATACAGGGTTAGAAGTGAGTGAATCAAAAACAAAGTACATGATTGTGGATAAGCCAGGCATCTGCAGAGGGGAGGGAGATCTCAGAGTTGGAAATTTTACTTTTGAAAAGGTAAGCGAATTCAGGTATCTGGATACAATCATAAATGATAGAAACGAGATTAATGTCGAAATAAATAAAAGACTCCATTCGGGTAATGCTTGCTTCTACGCCGTGAGCTATTTACTTAAGTCGAGGCTGTTGTCTAAAAACGTTAAAATAAGAATATAAAGGCTCTCACTAAGCAGGCGGAGAACCGTTTTAGGGTATTTGAAAATAAAGTCTTGCGAAAAATATACGGGCCGAAGAAAGATGAGGAAACAGGGGAATGGAGGAGACTTCATAATGATGAGTTACATAATCTGTACGCGTCACCAAATATTAATAGAATAATAAAATGACGCAGTTTGGGATGGGCAGGGCACGTAGCGAGAATGGGAGACGACCGTACGGCAGCGCGTGTCATGAAGGGCAGGCCGATGGTAACGCGACCTCTAGGTAGACCTAGACGTAGATTGGAGGATAACGTAAAAGCGGATTTAGTAGAAATAGGACGGGTGGGTGTCGATCGGAGAGGTGCATATTGGGTGGGGTTGACACAAGATAGGGCAACGTGGAAGGCTTGCGTAGATGAGGCGATGAACTTTCGAGTTCCAAATGCCACCTAAAAAAAAAAAAAAAAAAAAAAAAAAAATCAGAGAAGGCAAAGGAGGTTCAGGGCAAAAGACGATGTTATCTGTATTTCCGACGATGATGACATTCAAGTGATCTCCATTGATTCTGACGATGAAAGCAATTGGCCCATCGAATCTCGATGAATACATGCAATGCATTCCACAGGATATTAATAAAACTTTAAATAACCCAGTCGTTCATGGAAAACAAGAAAAAGAAGAACTTCAACAAGCACAAAAGGACGTCGTTCACATGAAGGAAGAAAAAGAAGAGCTTGCAGAAACACAGGAGAAGCAACAGACATTTCATCTTGAAATGCCAATCAAGAGACAGATTAAAAAAGAAGAGGTCTGCAGTATTCCACTTAAAAAAAGATAGGTAGATGTTCAAAAAGAAATTGTTAATATACAGGATAAAGAAGGACTCAACTTCGATTTTCCAAAAAAGCTGAAAGTTCAAGTAGCTGCAGAACCTTCTATTAACGAAGTTATAAAGTCCACCACAGAGAAGTTCAATAATCACTAGAAAAATGAAACTTTGAGATCAAAAGTTAGAATTATTTGCACCCATTTACTTGCTGTAAAAGATAAGTACAGAAGCAAGTGCTTGGTTGAAATCTGTACGACATTAGATGAATATATCAGATACATTATTTAGTTCGTTTTTCACAGTTCAATTAAGTTTTTCATAGTTAATTAAAAAATCTATTTCTGTAAGCAAGTTCTGTAACTACTTTTATGTCAATATTATGCTATTAAATCTTAAATACATTGTATTTTATATTGAAGGTTCAATACATTTTTTTATCTACAAAATTGTCATGTGTAGTACATTTTTCTATAAGTGTTCGATTCGTTACTTTACTCTTTTGAATTTCTGTATATAAAAATAATACTATTTACCGAGACAAGATTGAATTTAAAATCTATTTTTTTACACATAAGTTAAATATTTTGGCTTAATAATTACTTCTGCTGTGATCAATTAAAGAAAGCATGAAATTATAATAACTTATTCATTGCGACAATTTATCATTAGGATTTATTTTTAATAGAAAAAATAAAAGACTACTTAATTATAGAAGAATATAATTTATTATCTATAAAATAATACAAAAATATTGAATATTATAAAAACCATTAATCTTTTCACATTCGCAAATTCTTGTCCACATTTTATTATCGCAGTTTACGCCACTGCCATTGTACGTTCTTAGCAGGTGAAATAAAATATGACTGCAGTATCCTTCGGATCCCTTCAGGCTCAGCATCCTCATTATCACTATCATCAATATCATCACTTGAATCACTATTACTGGCATCATTATCTGTAGATTCATTATCATCATGCATATCATCAACATCATCATTAACATTATGTATGCCATGCAGCACGCCATTTTCATTATCCTGAATATGAGAATATTTATATCTCTACCACTATATTTTCTGGTATCACAATCATTGCTATCATCACACTCATCGCTGTAGTCGTCAGAATCATTGCTGGTATCAGAATTAGCACTGTCACTTATTTCTTCATCACTAGCATAATACCTCCGTTCATTTTCTGGAATTGTCAACTCTTCTGTAATTATGAAATTATGGAGGCAGATTGTGCTCATAATAACTATTTCTGTTGTTCTCAGACTGAAATCCAAGGCACATTCAAAAAATTTCCACCTCTTGCAAAGTACTCCGAAGGCACATTCTATTATTTTCCTTGCATGTGACAATCGAATATTAAATATTTTTTGTTCCACAGTCATTATGCGAGTACGAACACAAGGCCATAATAAATAATTCCTTAATGAAAAACCTCCATCACCGATGAAATAAAATTGACCCTGGATATTAGTATTTGGTAACAGAGTGGGTCCAGGAATATCCACTTCATCACCTTCTAGAGCCATCCCAAGGTTACTGGTTTGAAAAATTGATGCATCATTTAAAGACCCTGTAAAACATATAAATTATGGCTTTTACATTTTTCATAAAAAATTTTAACAGTATTATTTACTTTATAAGTACCAAAATCGCGCACGTTTATCCATGTAAATCGACGATAAGCATCACATGCTGCCATGAGAACAATGCTGTTCAACTTTTTAAAGTTAAAAAACCAAGACCCGCGGTTGGCTGGAGCTTTTATTTTGAAATGCTTCCCATCAACACATCCCAGACAATTAAGGAAAGAATAGTTGTTGAGAAAACGATCAACGATGGTAAGCCAGTCATCTCTTTGAGGAAAGGACAGGTACCGTTCATTGAAAGCATCGTATATTGCTTGGCAAACCTCAGGAATCAATTTATACATAATTGATCTACCAATTCTGAAGAACCATGAACATTGTGTCACATTTGTACCGCAAGCCAAAAAACTATTCAAATAAAATTTTAAATATATTGTAATATAAATAAAGGGTATGCGTATTTCAATAATCTTATAATTTTTTAATTAATGGTACGTAACACTGCTGCTAATCTCAATTCAGGTCCCAAAGCTGGTCTTCTGCTTCGCTTTCTAAGCCTTGCTCGAACCAATTCTAATAGGTGATCAAATTGAGGAACTGTTAAACCATCAAATTTATAAAACTGCTCGTGATTGTGTAGCTTAAAATATTGAAACAGATTATTGAATGCTCCATCCAACTGTCTTGCATCTTCTCACAAGTTCGGTTGAGTCCACCACCTCCGAAACCGTATTCTCCTTCTTCTGTTTGTAATAAGTTGCACCAATAAGATGCAATATAAGCTGATTTTAAGATAGTCTAATGAACAAATATTCATTCCAATGTGTTTCACACTGGTTATATCAAACTTGATTTTGTAAATAAAATCGCATAAACAGTGAGATAGGTTAGGTTCACTGTTATTACAATCAAGCTCCTTTCCTTCTGCTCGATCGGAAGAATGTTGAGGTTGGCACCACTCCAATCCTCATGATTCATTTTTATGAAACATAGATCGCGCGATGTGCGCGGCTCGCGCAGAGCCGCTTGCGCGACCGCCTCCGCGTCTTATGTAGACGCAGCCCTTCGATCTGTTAATACCGTCGTCGTGCGTTGCCGCACGTTCCCAACGAGAGATTTTACTAGCTATCGTTCGAGCAAAAAAAAAACCCAGTGCTGTAGTCTGCGTCGTTTACGCACCGTGCTGTCCGAGCGGCTTTTCTTTCGGGACACGCTTTATGACCGGTCCCTTTTCAATTGCGGGCCTCTGGGTTTTTCTCAGCCCGGACCTTCCATATGGCCGGCCATTAGCGCGCTTCGCCCCGTCGGACAGCCACGCTTAGCGTCACACGCCTCGATCGCCCTGTAGCGCTTGGCCCTCATAAAGGCCCCCTTTTTAATCTGGAACATCTTGGCCCTCATAAAAGCCCCTTTTTTAATCCGAAACATCTTAGCCCTCATAAAAGCCCGTTTTTAACCCCGAACAATATGTGACATGTAATTTTCGACGTACCCAACACTGGTTCCAGAGCTGTAATAGTAATTAGGTTGCTAGGGTAGCCGATGACAAGGTCTAGGTTACTAGTTAGCCCCGTGGTTTTTTGTCTAGGTGTTAAAATCATTCGAGGAAGGTGTCTAGAAGTACAGGGTGGCCAATAACGACATCTAGGTAGTTAGCCCCGTGGTTTTTTAAATTACGATTAAATATAATAAACTTGACTTTGTTTGATTGATCTCAGTTCTTTTCAATCTGTAATTTTATTGAGGAATATATCAAACTCGCCTAACCTTTTACTTTTTTAAGAGATAATTTTTTTTTTAGAGATTTTCTATTTTCTGTAAATTTTGTACATAGTTTTATTTTTCTTTATTTAATTATTTAATAACTATTAAAAAATGTATTTTTTCATAAAAAATCGAATTAAATATGAATCAAATATATCAAGGAAGGTTGATCGGGACAAGCGCTATATGAAAGACCATAATCTAAATTCGAGACATTGGAGCGCTTGCGCGCCTAATCATACCCTACTTAGTATACCGTAATATTTGTGGAACTACTCCGTCAATATCAATAAAATATGACATGCATATATATTTTTGGATTCTGAATTTGGGAAAACAGTTATTTTTTATTTTCTCAGCTATTTTTTTAGGTCATTTTTTGATTTTTGAAAAACACTATTTTGCGTTCTTTTCAATTATCCCATTGTTACAAACAATTCAGCTATAATGCATTTGAAAGAGAATAAAATTACCTACTTTATCTTGTTTGGTGCTCGGAATCGACCGCTTTATTATGCACATAAAATGGAAAAGGTGATTTTTTTTCTATATTCATATTTCTGAAACTAAACATCATAACCTCGCGAAAAAAATTATGTCGATGGGTCACGTGTAAAACTATATCGCATTAAAATTTCAAGTGATTTGATTACTTATTTTTTCAGTAATAAATCGAAAACTGAAAAAAATGAGTTTTTTTGTTCCTCGATTACGGACGCAAAAAGGGGGCATTGCACTTGATATTTCGGGAAAATGTAGATATTTTACGTGTTTTGGCTAAGTTTATTGCACAGTTTTCGAACCCGTATGATTTGTAAGATATCAAGGTTTTATTTTTATTTTCGAAAATTTTTCGAATTCTCATATCTCTAAATAAAGTAGTCAAATTCTTTAAAATTTTTTTTGGTGATTCACCGTAAAAAAGCTATCTGCTACTAAAATGTCAAACGATTTCCTCTAACGGTTTTCAACTAAAGAGCTAAAATGTAAAAATTGTTTTCTCGAAAATTGCGCGAGCGACCTATCTAATGAATGGTCTGTTGTTTTGATAGTTAGGTTGGTTGAAAAGACATGAAAACATGCGTGAATTTCTATGAAAAAAAAAATTGACGACAGTGTTCGTATTCGTATAGTAAAAAATCAGAGGGGTCTGCAAACTTTTGGACAATGAACCATCCAAAACCTATATTAAATTATGTATCAAAAACCGTATTATACATTAGCAAGCAGATATATAGATACATTAAAACAATATTTTATTTATTAGACCTATAAATTTAGTTGGAGGAAGCTACGTGCCAACGAATTGGCATCGGTTTTTAATGTTATTCGTTTGTGAACATAAAATGACAAATGCTGTGTGTATTCATGCATTTCACAAGATGTAATCTGCAAATTTCGTTTAGAAGGAACGGATGGTGCAAATATTTATTTGTGCACATATGTTTCTTTTTAAAAGCTTTGTGTTTATAAACATAAAATGAAGTATGCTGTATGTATTTATGTATATCAAAAGATGAAATCTGCAGATTCGGTCTAGATAAAAAGGATGCTGCAAATAATAATTTGTACTGATATAATTGTTTTTTTTTTAAGTTACTAGCAAGATCAATGCGCGTTCTGCTCTATATTAAACATTTTTATAGGTTAGAAACAAACTTTTACGCGCGTTCCGCCATCTATCTCGTAATCTTATTGGCCAATCGACGACCAATCAGAAAACGAATAAAATGGTGATTCTTCTCTTTTTTAGGAATGCTGCATGTATCTATGCGTATCACAAGATGTAATCTGCAGATTCGGATCAGATAAAAAGAATGCTGCAAATAATTATTTCTGTAGATATGATCTTTTTTTTTAAAGCTATGTGTTTGTGAAAATGAACTGACAAAAATCTTTAAGTAATCATTTCATTTTCTTTATGTAAAGTGAATTGTCACGCGAGAAGCTTCTTATACTCTGTTTGTTTTTTCGTGTGTTCGAGGAGGAGATGTGGAAAAAGGTGCAACAAAAAAAAAGACGTCGATTGAGCGGAACAAGATTACGTTTTAATGGCTCAAATTTGAGAGGGGAAAGCCTCGCGGCATAAAACCCCTCTCGATGAAATATACAAGCTGCGGATCACAAAGAAATATGTGTTTCGTGCGCGTGTGTGTATGTGTGTGCAATTGTGTGTCGTGCTAGCGATTTCGAGTCGTGTGCAAAAAAACTGTGGTCTCAACGCCACAGAAAGTCGATCGATTCGCGCGCGAACTCGATGTTCAAACCGAACGCGACCCGAACACGTTTTACCTTCACCAAGCGTAGAATAGAAAGAGACAGGGTAGAACACAACAAAGATAGAGAGACAGAACACTACACCCACTACTAAACGGCGCGTTGACTATCGGCGAGTTGACGAGCGTACGGATTCGTGTCGTGATCAAATCGAGAAGTTGCATAGGAGCGTGCCTGGCGATGTCGTTCGCTTAGCTGCTCGGTAGCTACTGAATTTGAAGCGCCATGTTCGAGCCAGCAAGGGCGCGACACGAGGCCAGCGGCGCCGCTAGCGCCAACGGCGAGTCTCTATGAGTCTTGTTCTCCGTCGAGCACCGAGAGGTGGCGCCACATGCTCTACGTCGGTTCTCACGGGCATGTTCGACACCGTCTCTTGTTGGTGGAATTGAACCCGAAGTTCGACGGAACAGCCTCCCCCCGTTGCGAGGAACCGAGCAAAACTCATCGAGTTCGTGAACTAGGTGTAAGTGTGCATGTATGTTTGTGTTGTGGCGTGTATATAATTATAATCAAATAGATGTCTCGTCGATGGGCGAAGTCGGTGAGGACATAGCTGCGTGATGTTGCGCTTCAGGACGGTCCGAGAAGTTCGGACCGTGGCGACTCTATCAAGTCCGTCGGTCCCCGGGTGCACCTCTTGGACGACTCCCAGCTGCCACTGCGTACAAGATTGGTTGCGATCGATCAGGAGGACGACCATCCCTTCGCTCAATTCCCCTGTGGAGTCGTGCCATTTCTGGGGCTGCTGAAGCTCGTGGAGATACCCCAAATACCAACGCTTCCAGAAGTCCTGACGAGCTTTGGTGATGAACTTCCAGGCGGACAAGCGGTTATCTGGAATAGAGGTCAAATCAGTACTTGGTAGGACAGTAAGAGGCCTACCTTTCAAAATATGCGCTGGGGTTAACGCTATCGGATCGTTGGGATCGGCAGAGATCGACTAGAGAGGCCTGGAGTTTAGAATCGCTTCTATTTCTATAGCGAGGGTATATAGCTCCCCGAATGTAAGAAGTTGCCCACCCACTACGCGTTTGAAATGATGTTTGAATGATTTTACCGCGGCATCCCACAAACCCCTGAAATGCAGCGATAAAGGTGGATTGAAGTGCCATTGGATATTTAAAGCGGGAGCTTTAGCACTGACCTTGGATTTGAACTTCTCCGATCTGAGGAAGTCGGAGAGCTCCTTAAGCTGATTGTTCGCTCCAACAAAATTCGTCCCATTGTCAGAGTAAACACTATGAGGAATGCCTCTACGCCCTATGAATCGAGTGAACGCGCCTAAGAACCCTTCGGTGGTCAAATCGCTGGTTATCTGTATGGTTACCGCCTTTGTAGCCATGCAAATAAAAACGCACCCGTACGCCTTAAGGGTTGTTCGATTGTAACGCTTCTTCTCTTTGATGAGAAGTGGGCCGAAAAAATCTACACCTACATGGGAGAATTTTTCCATCGATCAACCAAAAACGTTGTCGTAACGAGAAAAGGGTACTTTGAACTCCAGACTGGAGGTTCAAATCGTGAGCTTCTCTGATAATCAAGTCGGTGACATGATTTTTCGAGGGCAGAAGTATGGGGTGTTTACTAGCTATAGGGATGTCGCCGTTCTTCAAACGCCCTCCCATGCGGACAACTCCATTCGCGTCCAAACACGGATTAAGTGCCGCAATATGCGACCCCTTCACCTTAGTACCCTTCGTTAAGCATGCAATTGAATCGGAAAACGCGTCCTGCTGGATGATTCGAAACACGCGGGTTTCGGCTTTTCGTTTTTCGGCGACCGTGACGGGCTTTCCTCGGAGCGGTCTTCCTATAGGACATTGAGCAGTCTACGATATTTTGAAAACCGCGCTAGGAACATGCGATCCGTAGCAGTATCGACCAGGAGACAAACTCCTTTTTTCTGCCCGGAAATATCCGGGTTTGACTCGACGATGTTCGCTGACTATAAGGCTTCTATCTGCTGCAACCATGCAGGTCCGATAATCCACGTATCATTCCGCAGGAATTCTTTCGGGAGTTGTCCTCGGGATAAAGCGTCGGCGGGGTTGTGTTTGGTAGGGACGTACCGCCAACTGGCGCGTTCTCCTAACTCCTGTATTTCGAACTGCTTGAGGTCTTGCGGGGACTTTCGTAACCAGTGTAAGACTATAGTGGAATCGGACCATAGAACGATCTGGCTAATAGGAAAAGTCAAAGCTGGAAGGGTTTCTAAAAGCAGTCTTACAAGAGTCAAAGCCCCGCACAATTCCAATCTGGGAATAGTCTGTTCTTTCAAAGGGGCGACTCTAGATTTTGAACAGATTAGTCGCAAGGTGATCCTACCGTCTTTATAAATAGACCTAGCGTAAAGGCAAGCGCCATAACCTTTTTTGCTGGCATCGCAAAACCCGTGAATCTCTATTCGCGAGTAATTAGCAGAAACACTGGAGAGAGATTGCAACTGGCTCGCGAATTCCATCCAAAGCGTGTACAAACTCTGAGAGACTGATTCGTCCCATGACATTTTCTCTCTCCAACATTCCTGCATGATCCATTTTGCTTGTAAACCTACAGGGCCTAATAAACCTATGGGATAATAGATCTTAGCAATCTCTGACAAGATTATACGCTTAGTCACTATGCGAGGGACATCTACACGTTTCGCCGCGATAGCTAATTCGTCGCGCTTCGATGCCCAAGAAATGCCTAACGTTTTAAAGACCACATCCGTTTCGCCATCTGGTGTCAGGCTTAGAACTTTCTCATCTAAATCGTCTAAGGCGTGATTGTGGTTAGAGGCCCATTGCAGGATGTTAAATCCACCACGCTTCAAGACTGTGATTATCTCATCACGCGCCCTCAAAACTTCCTCCAACGAATCCGAGCCTGTCAACAGATCGTCCACGTACAGGTCTCTTTTGAGAATATCAGATGCTCGAGGATACTGAGCCTTCTCGTCGTCCGCAAGCCTGTGAACCGTCCTTATCGCTAGGTATGGGGCAGAAGCTACACCGAATGTAACGGTGTTCAACTCGAAAACCTGTAATTTCCCTTTGCCATACCAGAAAATACGTTGGTATCATCGATCATCGGGGTGAATCTGTATCTGTCGGTACATCTTCTCTATATCGGCGGTTAGCACGTACCTAGGCGATCCAAACCTAATCAAATGGGTGTAGAGTTTATCTTGGATAGTGGGCCCGACATACAACATGTCGTTAAGAGAAACGCCCTTTGAAGACTTAGCGCATGCATCGAAAACGACTCGGAACTTAGTAGTAAGACTGTCGCTCTTTACGACCACCAAGTATGGAAGATAATATTCCAAGTCATCCTCGCTGGATACCGCTGAAATGTGCCCTAAATCAAGATATTCTTGGAAGAAGCGACTGAACTCATCTATCATGCCGGGCGACCGGCTGCATCGCCGCTCTAGGCTGAGGAATCGCTCAAGAGCCTGTGTCCTCGACTCCCCTAACTCCGGGTCCTTCTTTCTAAACGGCAATCTAACCATGTAGCATCCGTCAGACAACCGAGTAGTAGTGTCGTTATACCACCTCTCGCACACTACTCTATCGTCGGCTCGATCAGCTGGACCTGAGCTATCCTCAAGTGAAAGGAACTGAACGAACTGTTTTTCTAATTGGGACATGTGACATGACACCGAGGAAATTTGATTGGTATCAATGCCACCAACGATTACCCAGCCTAGTTGGGTTTTTTGCAGATACAGTTCACTTCCTTCCCTGAACAAGTTAATCTGACCTATTGAAAGCATGGATAATGTGGCTCCAGAACCAATTAAAATGTCAACTTGTCGAGGGAGGTGGAACTGAGGGTCTGCTAACTTGATGTTCTTGGGCAACGTGATCGCTTCGCGTGGAAACGGTTCCTCTTGGGTGGTGCTACTGATGCTGGGGGCCGAAAGGAAGGTCAAGCGTTTGCTAAAGTCGGAGTGCATTGATTTGAACTCCGCTTCTACGCAGTGATTAGTGTTGGTTTGAAGACCGTTAATCGCTCCGATTGGAATCGAGCAGGGTTTCCTAGAGAGATTTAATCGATGCGCTAGGTCGTCGGTAATGAAATTCGCGCTTGCACACGTGTCCAGGAGCGCACGAGCCTGAATGAATGCACCGTTGGCATCCTTCACTAAAACAACAGCGCTTATCATGAGCTGCGACTGAAGCGCCCGGGACACGGTGCTGAGAACTCCTACTCCTAGTCATGGCTTCGGGCCTGGGGGGTCGATCTTAGGATCCTCGTGCAAGAGCGTATTATGCTCCTTGTCGCATTTCTTGCAATTGCGCGAGTCGCATTTGCCTTCGTGTGAGCGCAAACACTTCTTACACAGCTTCTTCTTCCTCACAGCGTCCCAACGCTGCTGAACGGTCAACTTCGCAAATGCCGAACACCGGTAAATGGTGTGATCAGCACTGCAGTAATAACAAGCCAGAGAAGAAGTAGTGACCAGCGCTCGAGCCTATCCGTTGCCTCGCCGAAACTTGGTCCCCTTCTCGTTCTGCTGTCCGCTTAGTTGGAGTCTGAGCGCCCTTGGCCTCTCCTTCTTGAGTGTACAGGTAGTTGCTGGCGTCCCGCAGAAATGAGAAAAAAGCCTCGAGATCGGGAATCTTATCGATGGACGTCTTCTTGGTCCACCGGTCCTTGATAGTGGCTGGTAAAGCTCGCTCCAGTGCCCGAATCACGACGTAGTCGGGAGGAACGATCTTGATCGTTTCCAAACCCAGTAAATGCTGCCGAACTGCATGCTCCAGATCCTTCAGCGCCTGGTGAGACGCCTCCTTCAGAACGGGGTAGTTGAGAATAGCGTCAATGTGAGAAGCAGCAATAAGCCGGACATGCTCATACTGCGTTCCCAAAAGTCGCCATGCTTCCTCGTAGCTTTTCTCGCTTGGCGTGAGTATGTGCAACGAGTTAGCCGCATCTCCAACCAACGACTTCTTGAGGTAGTGGAAAGCGCTGATGTTATCAACGTCCAATCGCACCATCTCGTTCTGGAAAGTCGTCTTGAAGGCGTTCCATTTCTCCAGATAGCCATCGATTGTGGGCAACCCTGCGAGGCGAGTGAAGTCGAGAAGAGTCGAATGCCCTATTGGATCTGAAATTTCGCCCCTGGACGACGCGCTCTTCTTTGCCGTCGCATGCCTGTCTTCATTGCTCCGTACAATCGTAGCCGTTTTGTAGTAGAAAGCCTTTAGCTCCTGGAAGACCTGCCTTTTAGCTGACCTGGTTTCCGCATCCAGCCTATAGTATAATTCGCACAATTCGTCATAGCGCGTAACGATTTTCTCCATGTGCAATTTACACTCGGGCAAGGTAGCGTCCTTCGACCTGATCAAATTCGCCAGGTCGGTCAACATGTCCTGCACGTGTTCAGTCTGCCTGTTCCACTGATCCACTAGAGCTTCCATCTTGCCTACTAGTTAGTGAATACGCACGCTAAAAGAAAAACGATGCCTAAACCCTATACACGGAATCACGCGCGAGCACGTGTCTTGACACGCTCGAGTTCTGGGAATTGCTTGACGGCGCGCTACGTCTCGCGCCGCTCAGCCCTGCCGATCGCCGCAGCACGCAACTGCCTGTATCTACGCGCGGAAAAACAAATGCCGCGCTAGGCTCGAACTCGGACGCGCGAACTAATGTACATAAAACGCTACTTATCTGTAGGGTATGCGTCGACCTTGAAGTGGCAGCTGGCGAGGTGACCCGGGGGATGTATGCGATGACCTGGGGAGCCTTGATGCGCCCGTTGTCCTTGGCTGGCTGGCCGAAAATCGTGTCCAAATCTCACAGGAGGCACAATAAATTGTCGCGCGAGAAGCTTCTTAGGCGGAGATTTAGAAAAAGGTGCAAAAAAATAAAAGACATCGATTGATAAAACCCCTCTCGATGAAATATACAAGCTGCGGATCACAAAGAAATATGTGTTTCGCGTGCGTGTGTGTATGTGTGTGCAATCGTGTGTCGTGCTAGCGATTTCGAGTCGTGTACATAAAAACTGTGGTCTCAACGCCACAGAAAGTCGATCGATTCGCGCGCGAACGCGATGTTCAAACCGAATGCGACCCGAACACGTTTTCCCTTCACCAAGCGTAGAATAGAAAGAGACAGGGTAGAACACAACAAAGATAGAGAGACAGAGCACTACACCCACTACTAAACGGCGCGTTGACGATCGGCGAGTTGACGAGCGTACGGATTCGCGTCGTGATCAAATCGAGAAGTTGTATAGGAGCGTGCCTGGCGATGTTGTTCGCTTAGCTGCTCGGTAGCTACTGAATTTGAAGCGCCATGTTCGCGCCAGTAAGCGCGCGACACGAGGCCAGCGGCGCCGCTACCGCCATTCGCCAACGGCGGCGGATTCCGGTCGCCAACCCTGAACGGCGAGGCGAGTCTCTATGAATCTTGCTCTCCGTCGAGCACCGAGAGGTGGCGCCACGTGATCTACGTCGGTTCTCACGGGCTCGTTCGACACTGTCTGTTGTTGGTGGAATTGAACCCGGAGTTCGACGGAACATAAAGAGTATATTTTATAATTATATAAATGTCTCAAATAAACATAATCTTTCTCTTTATTAACATGCTTATTATAGTTTACTGAGATCATTTTACAAACTTCTTTTTACTTATATTAATATTATATATACCTAATATAGGTTTTCATCTCTTTTTAGCAGTTTATTTTGATCCAGTTTTTAATTTGTCCAATCTGTGCATAGTTTTCGAAATTTACATTTTTTAATTCATTCAATAGTGAGATCATCATAGTGCAATCTCAGAGCCTCAAAACAGAAAATTTGTTCCAGATTGAGCGGATTGTCTTGGACTACAAGATTCTTTTTATTTACTACTTTCAGTATTTTCTTTTGTACCTTTTGTAATATATTCCAATTATTACTATATGCTCCTCCCCAGGCAATAATTCCACAGCTTATTGCACTATGGAAGAAGGCATAATAAACCATTCTCATTGTTTCGACTGATATAGTTTTAGCTATTTTATAGAAAATATATACATAAGGTATTTAGTTTTCTTAAATAAGTATCTTATGTGCTCGTTCCATTTTATATTGTTATCCAAGACTATCCCCAGGTACTTGGCACTTTCCACTCTTGCAACTAACTTGCAACTACCTTATCCCTTATATTAATATGAGTTTCATTATCATTATTTAAGGCTAACCACTCGGACACCACTCCCAAGAAATTGTTCATGTTATCTTGGCATCGTCCCAATTTTCTCCTGTCGCAACTATTGCCGTATCATCTGCATAGGCCATAATTGCCACCATGGGAATCTCGTTCAAGATATTATTAATATACAATATAAACAATAGCGGTCCCAGAATGTGGGACTCCAGTGTTCACTAGTAAGAAATCAATCTCATTACTATCGATTTTGACTTTTTGATATTTGTTTTCTAAGTACTCACCCAGACCCCGAAAAGTGTGCGGTTTTTTCGGTGTGCTCTCAAATTTCAATTTCGTTCACCCATACCCCGAAAAGTGTGAGGTTTTTTCTGGATTTGCAGATATATGCTAAAGGTTCTGCTATGAGATTACCAATAATTTTTATTGTTTTGCTATTTATCTTATCTACGCCACCATTTTTAAATTTCAGTGCTTTAATTATAATTTTAATTTCTAGTGTATTTGTAGGCCTAAGAAAAATTGCTTTGGGTTCATTTCTGGCATTTTTAGCATTCTACTAGTAGGGTTAGTAATACTAGTACCTAATTTATTCCCTATTATACAGAAAAATTCATTCATTTTTTTCGCTATTTCTACTGTAACCTTATTGTTATCAATTATTATATGATTTATGCGCTCATTAGTATTTGATTTTTTACCCACTTTAGTGTTAGTAATTACCCATAATCTTTTTTAATTGTAATAATTGGGATTAAGATATAGTCTCAGAATCGATTCATTTTTCTTTTATCGATTTTAATCCGGATTTTTTCGCAGGGTAATGACTTTATCCAGTATTCTTGCATATATTTTATACTGTGCTTTGAGTTGTTCATTATTTTTTCTATTTGCCATCAATCATACAATAGTTGTTTTATATTACACGAATTAATTATAAAATCAGTAATCCAATTTTTTCTACCTAGTTGTCTTTTCTTTCTTAATTTAGCCAATTCAATGCAATGCCTTATCCCACATATCAGCTTATTCATAGCATTATTGGGATCTTTGATCGCCATAATACCACGTCAGTCTCTTGACTTAGCAAAGTCAATTAATTTTCTGTAATTAACATAAGTTTCCGGCTCACTACTTTCTCTCTTCGTTTTATTTACCACAATTAAAATAGAGTAGTGATCAGTAATAGCAAGCTTAATTTCATATGTGGCCGTAGATAGATTTTCAGATATTATGAAAATATTGTCTATGCTAGACCACTTTACGATTGCAATAGGGGGCTTGTAATACCCACAAAACCAGGAATAAAACCCTTTTCAAAGAAGTTACAAACAAAATCCTGGCTGAAATGATCGCATTCTAGTAAATTGATATTAAAATCGCCAATTACTATAGATGATATTAAACGTTTTTTTTTTTTTGACAAAGATAAGATAATTGTTTAGGTCTAGTAAAAATCAGACTTAGGAATACCATGAGATCTGTATACAGCAAATATTTCAAGCTTGCTATTGTTATTTAGTTTTATCTTAGTGTTTATAATTTTTAACCTTCTCATCTCTACTACTTCCGTGGTTTGGATTAGAGATTCGTATTAAGGGGAGGTGGGAGCTATAGCTTTGCAAATCCGCCACGGGGTATTTAGTATTTCAAATGCCAAAAAAAACTAAAAGCCGTATTGACATTTTCTTTCGGTAGAATGATTCACTAAACTCAACACTATGGCGCTTTGTTTTCGGTTTTTCATTGAAAGCTTTATTAAAAAGTTATATGGAACAGAAAAAACAGTGTTTTCAGCTCCCACATCCCCTTAACAAAAGCAATAACTACATCGTTCCCATTAATATTACTATCATTATAGTAACTCTTATACTCGGAATCAGGACCAATTTGTTCCTTTCCCCGGATCTCCTCGGAGTCCTTGGCGGGGAAAAGGAAGCGAATTGGCGTTAGCCCCAACGTTTAATAGTTTGGTGGCCCTGAAAAGGGCCGGTTATGTTTCGATTGGGTTAAGCTTGGCGAGGTTTAAGAGCTCGCTGTGGTGAGCGGTGACGGGGCCGCTTGAACAGCTCCTTGAGGGAGAGGTGGCGGCTCCCCGAGCGACTCCTGTGTTTCTCCGCCGTCGTATGCAGTTGTGCCTTCCTCTCGGCGATCACGGCGCGAGCCCGTTGTGCGCGTCGCTGAGCAGCGCTTAGTCTCCGTGGGTCCCGAAGCTCTTGCAGGCGGAACCGGTTCTTGCTCTCGCAGATGGTGTTGCGGACCGGAGGTGCGTGGAGTGGTCGAGGGCAGGTGGGTTTTCACAAGACGACCTCTCTCTCTGCGTCGAGACGAAGCTGCTCTGCTTCTGATGGTCGAAGTTCAAAAAGAGTTTCTTCGTCCGTTAGCTGGAGCTTGACTGCCCTCGGCGGGTTGTGGCGCACGGGAGCGGGGGCGCTCTTAGAGTATACGGGAAGTTTCCTGAAGCACTCAGGGTCGAACTCCTCGAGTGTCCGGATGCCGTGGAGTATCACTAGCTTTGGAGCGGGCTTGGCCGCGGTGATGTCAGGTGCGGAGGTGGTAGTAGCACTGGCGGACTGGGCGACGACGGGCTTGGCGGTGACGTCCTTAGCTTTCTTGCGCCGTTGGTTGCGGGCTCGTCGTTGCTCCTCGGTGCGCACCCGACCCATGTATCGCTCCCTCCCTTGCTAAGGCCAACTAGCGTCCTATAGCCTAGAGGCGCGACTACCCGTTGCCAGGGACCTCTTAGTCGGCTTCCCAGGACAAGTCAACCGGGAAGCGTTTCAGATGGATCCTAGTCGTGTAGCCGTGGCGCGTCTAGCTGGGCCTTTGCCGAGCTCGTACCGGGATAATTCGACCGGCTCTCACTCGGCTCTGCAGCCACGAGGACTGACTTGCGTTCGAGGTCGCGGAGGGGGGAATACAGGGCTGTGGTGGAAACCGTGTCCGGGAGCCAAGGCTTCGTCCGGTCGTCCGGCTCGCACGACTGGTTGAGAGAGACTGGCTGCTCCGCGCGCTGCTCTGTGCTATAGTCCGGGAGCGCGGACCTCAGAGAGAGTCCGGGGACTCGATGCTCCTTCGTGCGTTGCAGTAGGAAGAGGGTCTCGCAGAAAATCTCAAGGCCGAGGTAGTATGAAGAACATCTTTATTTGTAGTCTGAAACCTCGGCTGACAGTCCTATAGGGGGCGTCTCGACTCGCTGGTCGAGTGCGAGAGCGGGAGAGGTCTGCACCGAGCGGAGGCCGGGAGACGACTCATACGTGCGCGAGAGTGCGGCCGCCTTTTATAGGCTTGCGGCGTTCTGCTCCGACGCGTGCGCGGAGTAGGGGAAAGATCGTGCGCAAGAGACTATGGGAGAGCGGGTATCAAATTAGTTCAAAGATATTGTAATTGATTTGTTCGAAAGTTTCGGTGCATATAATTATTGCCGGTTTATTAGTTAAACTTTCAATCATAATTTTTAGTTTATCAAAGTTAGCATTCATGTTTCTAATATTTATATGCAATGATAATGTTACTGCTTTTGTTAATGACACTATTAAAAACATCTAAGTTATTACAAGTTTTCCCTTTAAGCACTGTGTCTTTTTAAATTAAATCTAAAAAATCAAAAGTTTCCATTTTACGTATTTACAGACTCGGTCAGATTACCCGTTTTATCCCTTAGATTTGGAAGTAAATGTTAATTCTGTTGGTTCTTGTTTCTAGTCCCGGTCCCACGCAGCTCTCGTGGAAGTTGTCTAGGTGTGCTCTGATCTTCTAGTTTGTTTTGAAGCTGTGAATGATCCGCAACAGTTGGTCCAGTACTTTTTCTGTTTGTTACTATCTATCGATGGAAAGGCATGTTCAAATTCACTGTCGGTAGTGTAGGTCTAGTAGGATAGTCGGTGATATCGATAAATCTATTGATATTTTTCTTCAGGATGTTGTATGGGTTAGAATCCATAACAAAGTGATTGGTTTCAATTTTATGCATAGACTTTAAATCTGATGTTTATCAGATCATAAACTTTATAACTTTGCAAATTTTATGTCCAACAAAAAGTTTGAATTTGTTTTTAGTAACATGTTTGTAAAGTTCAGCTGGAAATTCTATCAGAACCGAGCTTGTCTCGTTGTATGAGCTTTTGTACATGTGTAGGACTCGCTAGATTACTTAAGTTCCTCACATTTATGTCAGTTTCAAAGTCCAGTGCGTTCATGTTGATGCCAACAATTTTGATCTAAGGATTCATCAGCTGTTCTTTTTATATGTGCATAGGCCATTGAGCTTATTTTTTAGAAGAGTCGTAGTTTTATCAGCACTGGCACTATTTACACATGTGATTACCAGGTCGTTGTTTAACAGCTCATTTTTCTCTGTTAATTCGTTTACTAATTGTCTTAGTAGCACGTTTTCAGATTTCACTATGATGTAGTCACTATGCTCACAATCATCACTACTGTCTGTTTCAACTGTGTCTTTATTCTGAGAGTGAAAATCTTTCAGTAGATCTCTCCTGAGATCCTCAGTTTTTCTTAGTTTTACTTGAGCAATCAGTAGTCTTGCCGATTCACTCAGACTTTTATCCTTGGAAGTTGAGGTTAGGTTAAGGCTAGCGTGTTCAGCAGATTATCAGATTTTTCCCAACGAATTGGTAGTTATAGTTTTTCTGTGTGAGACAGCTAATGTGGTATGCCTCATCACATATGACACAAACAGCAGTTGTAACAGCTTTCAATTTATGACAGAAAAAATTATGAACTTGCATATCAGCAAGCTCATCCAACTCCGCTATGTTGGATCAATTCAATCATTATTTGAATAATATATTATATATTTTTATTATAATATCTAAATATTTGTTATAAAATTTTATAGTTAGGTATATATATTTTTTCAAGCCGTGCGACTGCACACCGAAAGCTGATGTAAATTTTTAATATCTCAACAGTCAACAATTATAGTCATCCCTATTGATACATCTCAAATAAGATCTCCACTATTAGGTATATTGCTATATTAGTTTTCTTCTGAAATACTCTTATTAAGTTTGTTATAATTGGAAATTATTTTTGAAATAGTAAAACCTTATTAAAAAATACATGCATTAAAGTATTATCAGCAATATTTTGATTTTAAAATATTAAACATGAAAGTTTCAGGTGAGATAATCATAGTGATTACATAATCAATAAAGAGTCTTTTGATCATTACCAATTGATTTTCATCTATTCATAAAATTTTATAAATCCGTATGCAAAATCACAGATAAAATTTTGACTGAAGATCTTACTTAAGATTTTTCAATAAGGATTGTTAAAAATATTCTAAATACTGGCTTATTTAATAAATTAGATAATTATTGTATAAAATGATAATTAAATTAATTGATCTTTATGTAAGGATACAATGTATGATTTTATATCAAATTACATAATTTTTCAAACTTATATTGATCCTGAGTGGAACAAAATTCTGCACGTAACAGTTTGTATCTGAAGCGTTTAGAATAAAACAGAAGATAACTGAACAAAACAAAAATTTTTAGCTGAAGAGTGTTGGAATATAGACAGAGACAACAGTTATTTACAGGTATTATTAGTTTTTTCAGTTTTCTATTCTATTATGTGTTTAACTGGTCTTGTGTACTAGTAGCTGTAACTACTTTTATAAAACGTTGGCTGTATTGAATATATTCACGTGTACTTGGCGGTAGTTAATTCTCTTGGAACGTTTTTGAAATCATGCTTTTGATTGGTTAGAATTTATCGATCCGGCAATCTGATTAGAGCATTTCAAAAACGTCCCACAAGCATTAACTCAGACTGTACATCTGATAGTTATTAGTATATTTGATAATGACGCGTCAAGTAATAGTTTCTGTATGTATATATCAACTCAATGCTCAACAGTTTTCATAAAAATTAATATCTAATTAGACAGGAAATCAATAACTAATTAGACAGTTCTCCTCCTCCTATTCTTCTTCATAAAAAGGAATCGCGCGTCTCTGATTGCGACTGACAGAGACTCTGTAGAGTTTTTGATCATTATATCTTTTTCATTATCAGTTAAATTCTTGTAATACCTACTTTCATTTAAGTAATCTTGAAAAGTACCTAAAATACAAAATTCACTATATGCATGACATATACACAAACACGCATGTGTGTATATGGAAAATACGTACTTAAGTATAAATCCAGTTTGCGAGGAGAACACAGTACAATATCGCCTCCTCCAGGCAGAGTTTTATTTTTCAATTTTTTCAAGTCTAGGCAACGGTGAGCTAACTCACGTTCTCTCCAAAGATAGTTCGACAAATCTCTTAAAAAAGTTGTATATTTTTGATGTTTGAACATGCGCCAACTTTTGACACCAGCTGTGCGTCCCAGACCAAGATACACCTCTAAATTAAAATATTATTATTATTATTATTAAAAAAACAAGTAATATTATTATTAAAATAAGCAAGTAATAATATGTAACATACCATATCTCCAAGCACTTCATATATCTATTATGCTCTTCTGGAATTTCTGAGATCATACCAATTTTTTTAGATTTTTTATAATCTGTATAGCTGTAGTTTATATTCGTGCAATGTTTTGCATTGCGTACAATCATCTGTATCATCGTCAAATCTATCATTATTATTTTCACCAATTTCTTCGTCAGTCTCTCTTGAATTTTGAACAGTGTCAAGTGCAGCAGTATTATAAGATGGAGATCGAGGACTGATTTGATTTTCTTCGGTTTCTGCACTTTCCATTAGTTGTAGGTTAGAATCAATATTTGATTGTTGAGGATGAACAGATGCAGAACTGCTTTGACCTGGTTGAATTTCTACAGTACAAACTCCAGAAGTAGAAAGACGTAATGACTGGTCTTGCTCGTTTTCTAAACTTGATGAAGCAAATTCAGTATTAAAAAGATTGCTTGGGCTAAGAGATGTGTTACGCCTAGAAGATGTGCATGAAGAGCCAACTGATCTCAAGCGGGCAAGCCTTCTACGAAAAGATCCCAATTTTGTTGAAAAAGATGTTGACGCGCTATTTAAGGATGACGGAGAGCTTGCCTCGTCAGATTTATCTGCATCATTATCTTTTGTGGCAATAGCTGTTTGTAATTTAGAGTTTGTGCTTGGAGGAAATGTTTTCCGAGCTTTGGGAATTTTTTGGATCATAAAGTATAAGTTAATATGCTTGCGTATGCAGTGAGAATATCATAAGTTTGCTTATCAAATTCAGTGATCCGCTGTCGCTATTATCATAATGTACATCAGCTAAGTATTATACTTCTGTATTTATGCATAATTTTAGTAAAAACAATAATAACACTAACGCGATGTGAAGGCAGCAATGAAACTGAGAATTTGTAAGAAAACAATCACTTTCATATACAATGTATAATAAAATAGAATTTTGTAGTTATTGAATCAACCAAACACTGTCAAAAATATTTACATCAAATTTTACGTCAAATTTTATGTGAAGATTTTGAATTGTATATGAAAGTAACCGTTATCTTACTAATTCTCAGTTTTATTGCTGCCTTCCAATCTCGTTAATGTTATTAATGTTTTTACTAAAATTATGTATAATTATAGAAAAATAATACAGCTGATGTACATTATTATAATAGCGACTTTGGAACACTGAATTTTGATTGAATTTTGATAAGTAAGCTTATCATTTTGCTCACTATTATATAAGCAAGCATATTAACTTATGATTTATGATATAAAAAATTTGTAAGGTTATAGGTAAGCTTGAACATTTCAACTGATCAGCCTCTGGCTTCAATCTCCCCTAAAAAGTTAAACTTTTCATTTTGCGGTAACTGCACAATAACAAACAATTATCTATTTAATTATTCATGGTATCAAGCAAACAAACAATTAAAACTACGAAAGACATACTCTTTGAGATTGTGAAAAACCCTACATATTTTTAAAAAGGTAATTTTTCAGAAAAAGTTTCAAAAGAATATTTGTATACTTCAATAATGTTAAATTTCAACACTATTATAATTGAATTATTATACTTTTTTTTCGATTTTTAAAGTAAAAACAAATGTGGATAAAAATTCAAACTGACCATTCGTTTTTTTTTTTTGCATCTGATTGAAGGCAATCTTCCAAGTTAACAAATACAGCTTTCGTACAACAATCTTTTGGTACTTCAGTATCGTAATTACTGCTTTGCTTATCAATGCTAGACTCGCTTTCGTGTACAGTTAATTCTGAAACATTTTTCATTAATACATTTTTTTTTTATAATGGTCTTCACTTGTTCGTGGCTTAACTTGTGCGCAAAATTTTTGCATACTTTAGCCATTTTTTCCTGAAATGAAATAGTTGATTATAATTATTTTTTATAAACAGTATATTTTATAATATAAAAGTACATTTCAAAACATTAAAATTATAATATAACTTACAAGTATTGGATTTTTCTGATTAACTGTTTCATCATCTGAATCAGTCGATGTAAATTTCTTTGGGAAAATTATTCTTTTACGTGGCTGTGAAGCTTTGAGTTGACACTTCTCTTTAGACTCTACAATAAACAGATTTTACAATAATAATTTTATTATTCTTTGGTAGACGTAATAAAATATCAAAAAAGTATTATTATACAAACCATCAATGCATCGTATATAACCTGCATGTCTTTCATTCTTGTCACTGTCCCATAAGATATAGTATTTATTTTTGGCATCATAGTCATCCAAATTCATAGGTTGGATAGAAATCGAATCGTTTTTATTAAAAAATATGAATGATATTGGTACAAAATAATCTCTTCTTGCTTTCATGTTATCATCAGCGTACTGTATACAGGCGTACCATACCATTTTGATACGTTTTTCATCACAGTGTATCACTGTTTATAACTTTATTCGTACTGATTATTTTCAATATCAATACTTATTTATTTATTATATTTAAATAATGTTTTCTTTCCATGTAATATACATAGAAACTTTTTTGGCTTTTATCGATGCATATATATCTCATGCAGGCCATAGACTTTCGTCTGTACGTCAAATTTACATCAAATTTCATATAAAAATCTTTATCATAAATTTTATGTAAAATTTGACGTACAGTTTTACAATTTCATTAATACATGTGAAGTTTTACATGTAAAAGTTCGAAATCTTTACATGTAATTTTATGTAAAGTTATGTAAAATCTCAGCAGGAATAAATTGATAAATTTATAAATTGATAAATGATAAATTGATAAAACTTTGATATAATCACACTTAAGAGCTAATGTGGTATTTTTCAGTAAAAATAGGGTATATTGTACACATTTTCAGTAGATATTTTCATTTCAATTTACATGGAAAAAAACATTTTTATCAGACAAATATTTTTTTTTTTTTGCAGGATTTAACCCAGGCTGGACCCCTTAATAAAGTAAATGGTCTGGTATGGAAAGTGTACTGCGCATCCTGTAATTTCTTCATTATGTTGTATTTATTATCTGATATAAAAATATTATTAGAACCTTCAATCCCATATCAATAAGATAGAAATACTATACTTACATGCTTTAGAGATAGAAGAATTAATTTCCAAGTCACGTAGTCATCACCACCAGAGGTTTCATGAGATTTCTTTCTTATGTCGTTTCCATCACGTAAAAAAAACTTTTTTAAAATCATGCAATTCACTTGTACAACGAGGTGTCGTAGGTCAGCGCAAAGCGAGCCACCGCCGCTTTTCGTGCAGCATGTGCAGATCATGCGGTTTATGCAGCCGCATATGCACACACAAGCAATATTGATTATCCTGCAAACAATTTTAACCAGGGTTGGAGGTTGGCCCTTATTTTTTCGCAAATTTAGAAAAAGGGGGGCTTCAAATTTCGGCACCGCGAGCTGTCGTAACGTGTACCCAACGCGCGGACTGCAACGACTGCAGCGCAGTCGCGCGGAAGCGAAACGCTTTGAAACTGTCCACAATTGAGAAACCGTAAAACCGTTGCTCGCAACTGTGTTCCGTGTGCTAAAAATGGCGATTTTCGGTCTGCAAAAAGTTACTTTAGTCCTGCTTAATAGGTCAGAAAAACGCAAAAATCGTACTTATCCCTTTATTCCCTTTATATAAAAGTCATGGCCGAATGTTGTGAAGCCAAGATAGACGTAATGTGATAGGCGTAATCATGTAGTGCGCATGCGTCTAATAAGTTAGAAATTTAAACGTTTTCGAGGTTGGGGAGCGTAAAGAGAGCTATTCAAAATCTAGTTATGCGCAGATCTCTATGCGCAGATGGCTTGTTTAAACGCATTCCAACTTATTCAGATCCACAATATTTTATATTATTTTTTAATTGCTCCTTCAGCAAAATAATCGAGATTGAAAATATTTAAAAAAGCATTAACATCGTATATTTAAATAATATTTTATCTATTGGAACTATAGATTTAGTTGGAGGGAGCTACGTGCCAATGAATTGGCAGCTGTTTTTATATAAGCGTTAGTCATGTAGTTTTTTTACTTTTGAATCGTGCAGTTGTTTATGTGAGGGTACTGATCAAGGCGCGCATAATCTAGTTGTTCATCGCTTTGTGTGCGCATTTTGCTGTAAACAAAAACATAAAATCACTCGAAAATTGAATTTCGTATTTAAAAGCATACAAATATATCGACAGATTACTAAATTTTGAGACACCAATCCACAATTTGGTCTCCGTCTTTTCTTCAAAATAAAAAAAAAAACCGTCCATGTACCGATACAAAGTCGACCTGGTCAAATTAACCAACGCGCACAAGGCCGCGCGCATAATGCAGCTTGTTGCGCGCATAAATTTGCCTGCGAAACTTTTCCGTTCCGAGCACGCGAATCCTCTGACAAGAGATTGGCAGCTAGTAACCTGAGCACGATCAGGAAAGCCGAGGTAAAAATAAAGCAGCCGGTCGCTCTGCTCGCGTTGAGAATAATGTTTTCGACATTCTCCTTTTCGGTAGGACGATTTTGTACAAGTATACGCGAAGGCGCTTGCTATTTGCCACACTCATAGTAAGACGTACGGCGGGGCTGTCCCTGACCCGAAGATTCGAAGTTGCGATATATATTGTAATAACGATGCTGAATCTAGCGTCAGAAGGCGAAACGGCTCCATTTATCGCGATTTGCGCATCCTCTTGCGCTCCGAGATAAGTGGGATAAACAATGCGATTACAGGAGCGAGGACATATGTGTATAATACGGAAGGTTTTTATTATTTTAAACTTCCTACGATATAAAACGAACTAGCTGCAACTACTTTTGTTGTTATTGCATGTATAAACAACCACGAATATAAAACAGTTCAAGTTCGCGTTATGCAACGTATTTAGTTTAATGATGTAGAAACGATAAAATATGAAAAACGTTAGCTCACATGTTTGAAAATTTTGTATTTATTTGAATATGCGATGTTTCTATTCATTTAAAATCAATTATCGAGAATTAAGTGGCATTTTCATACAAAACGGTAAAACTAGTGATCGTACAAAAGATTACTCATTGAGAGGCTTAGTGCGCTGAAAACATAATTGTCAGTTAATGCTAAGGCGAGGTACGAATCCCTTGAACTTTTACACCGCAAATCGAGGCATTCACTGACACGGACCGTAATACATCTAAATGCCCAGAGATAAAGTATTTATCCGCAAATCATCCCCGGACTGTTTGCTTTATTGCCAAATGCTATCTCAATGACGGACAAATTAAAATTATTTAATATTATTTTTTTTAATATCGGATTTTCGTGTCGATTTTGAAACGTAACTGCTCTAACTGAACGGAGCATCCTGTACTGTAAGGGCCTATTGAAAAGATTTTCTCATAGGATTTTATACTTTTTTATTGCCTATTCATGATATTTTACGACTTTTTTATTTTTGATTGTGTGTTATGGCTTTAAACAGTATGAGGTGAGCAATAAAAACATTACTATTTTATAATCAACAGATTTTCAATTAAATTATCTAATCACTCTTGCTACTGCATGCTTTCATGCTAATTGTATAAACCCACGCTGATGGCTGTTATATTGGTTAATAAAACGAGTTTTCAAGTAAATCGTTCAATTGAACAATCATCATGATAAGTATTAAATTAGCGCGTCAATTGTTGGCTTCTAAATGGATAAAAAATCAATTACTATAGTGATATATTCAAAGATTATAAAATCTGCAACGATTCATTAACTTTTTTTTATTTTAACAAACCTGCATTAAGTGAAAAATGAACGATAAAATTAGTGTTACACTTTTCTCCAGTAGGTATCGAGCACGTAAACGTGGTAGTCTGAACGATGACTTTTTATGTGAATAATCGATGCTTCATTATTTATGCTATTCTACAAACGACAACGTGGAGTTAATTTCAAGACGATATACTTTAATGGTCCCTAAGTATAATTAAAATTTTTGTTGTATCCACAATTCGCTAAATTCGTTTCGTACGCCCATAAACGCAAGAGATTCTCAAGTTTCTAGTAAACAGGGCAGGCAGTAATTTTAAATGACGGGAAAGATTTTACGGGCATTCTTCGAATGAGAAAGTGTAATTAGTTGTATTTTTTTCTGTTGTTTTCCAAGAAATTGACATTATTACTATGTTTACTAAAACATTGAATTAAATAGCGCGCTCAGGAATTCAAGCAATCAGTATTACGTCGCGAGCGAAAAAACCAAGAAAGTTGCATAAGCTCGCAAAGCTGCTCCTTTTTGCATTATTTATCACACAAGCTAGCGTTCGTAACAGCGTAGGTACATACAGCAGACTACAAGAGCCAGCTGAAACAATATTTTTTAACGCGGAAGAGCTTAGCGTCAAAGTTATCACAATACGGCAAGCAGCGGCGAACAATCCATCCGCGCGAAAAGCACATAATAGACCCTTCACACACGTGGTTATGCCTCGCGCACGCACCTTTAGTATAAATACTTTCGACTCGAAACTAATCACACCGATTCATCCAAGCCTCCCGAAAAAGTCTCTCGAAAGGGAATAAGCTTTACGTCACGCGCGCACCTACTCCCAGCTCTGAAAACCGAAGCCGTGAGCAACATAACTATCGGTCGAACAAACGCAGAGCCACAATGGAAGCGACGCATCACACCCGACTGTCACTTTTGCCCATACCTCCTCGGCTGCACAAGATAGACGGAGAGAGAAGAGCTTTGACCCGGGCTAGCTGGGCATTGTCGGGCTTACGTGATACAGGCGTAATGGAGCTTGCTCAATTCTCATGCTAAAGTTTCTTCGATCAATCATCGAAGCGTTAGAGCCTCCGGCACTTCCGCACGCTGTGCTGCGAGACGCTTCTTTCATTGTTTCGGGAACGAAGGAGGGAAGGATATGTGGTCTTGAATGGAAGCTTTGAGTCGTGCCGAGGTGCAAGCGCGATTTCGAGTTTGCTCATCGAGATCTTTGAATAGTAATGAATATTTTGTTTGCATTGCCTACGAATAATCCATTGGAGGGAACAATGTCAACATTTTAAGACGATTTCACACGGAGTTACCTCTACACGTGTTCATCTAACGGGCATTTTACAAGCGATCGCTTTGTACGTACGATTTCTTTTCGTGTTCACATACGTAATTCCTCGATGGTGATTCCGATAACAGGCTTTATACCGATGTAAATTGCTGATTGATATGGGAACAATGTTGCTTTTTTCATCCCGACTATTTACTTAGCCCACATGCGCGAGCACTACGCGCGTACAGGTACATCCGTCGGCCGTCGAGTGAGAGTTTGGATTTATAGTACACGTGTGCAAACTTCATCGGAGGCTGAATGGCAACGTTGTGTGTTATACCGACAATCGAGGGAACATCGCATATACGACTGAATTGGGCGATTGTCAGCTGTATAGGAGCTAAAGCGAGAATTAAAAAAGCTTGATCATGCGAACGATATCGATATATTTGATGACTAGATTTCGTGATGTCGTAATGAGATTTTTTGCTCTAACTCGAGCCATTAATACGCTCGCACTGAAAACTTTCTTATTGAATTTTTAGTCGGTGCTGTTTCGTGTGAAACGCTTGATTTCTCACCCTATACGGAGCGCCGGGCTTCATCTTGAGCACACGCGAACGTAATCGAGAATAAATTATGTAATAAGTGAGTACATTTAGGCAAGTGTGCCAAAAAACTATAAAATCAATGCAAGAGTAATAAAATTGTTGAAGTATATGTATTATTATATGCAAAAATCGGAGCCGCACACAAAACCGCTGGGAAAAATTTAATAGACCTTCCACAGCTCGTTATCCGGCAACGCTTAGGTATAATAAAGAGCCGCGCGTGAATCGAGAGGAAAATTCAAATTCATCAAGTGAGTACACAGTAACCCTCTGTGCGAACGATCAAATTAAACAAGGAACACTTTGAGCTTACGTAAAGGCAAAAAGTAGAGACGTTCATTGAAAGCATAGTATAGTATAATGGGGAAAATTCTTTGGACATCGGATTTGGTAGAAAAAAAGCAAATAATACGTGTAATACAACGCTCTTAATTTCGGGTATTTAGCGTGTGCAGTACAAAGGAGCAATAAATTATCCTCTAATAAGGCTCCCGAAAGAAAGTTCTGCTTTTTTGCAAGTAGAATCTGCGCAGATCCCTCGTGAGAACTCAAGAAAAATCGTCAAGCCTTGTTGTTAAACTAATTTGTCTCATAATTGAACGAAAAATAATTCCTCGCGTTACGCTATAACAATATTAAAAAATTATAACTTTATGTATCCATCGAAAACGGGCTTATTTCGCAGTCGGGATAACATCTCCTCTTTTCTCCGCAACAATTTCACGTGTATCCTTTTAATCGAATCGCAGAGAGAGAGAGAGAGAGAGAGAGAGAGAGAGAGAGAGAGAGAGAGACTCGGTAGGCTCGCGGCCTTTCCCATAAGTGGCGAGAAAAGATAGCTGGGACGCGAGCGCACGAGCACACGCTATGTATAGCTACTCTCTCGGCGCGCGCAAAAGAAGAAGCGCGCTCGCGAGATAGTAATAAGAGTATTACATAAAGCGACTTGTGTGTCTTTGTCCGGGGCGACGAAGACGCGACGCCGGGAATACGGTTATGATGAGGCAACTGCGAGAGAAGTGCTGGACGTCACGATGCATGTGATCGTTGTGGGAACTTTGGCGCAGCGATATGTGTTTAAACACTTTTCGAAAATTTTCTACAGTGTACTGTCGAATGCTGGTAAAACGATTGGTTTGATTGCCGCATCGAAGCGTCCGCAATGAAAAAGTACATCAAGTAGCGTCTATTAATAACAAGTAAATCGGACCATTAATTCAAAAACTCGCGACTGACAGCGGTAGCGTAAGTATTTCTAAATCAAACGCTCTCGAGTGTCTTGTCTTCAAACGATCCTCAACGCGACCAATTGCGGCAGATTAAGTCATGCACTCGAATTCAAAAGTTCCATCGAAAAAACGACGACAAACGAATCTCTTGAGTCACACAGCGCAGACAATGATGTCAGACTCGTCCTTGCCAACAAGCGCCGAGCGTCGAAAAATCTCTGCGCCTGACGAAAGAAGCGCAGCTTAGAAACTGTAAATTGAATAACACGGCTCCGTAATATTTTGACGTCTGGTACACACGCACTTGTCTCTATCGCTCGGCTCGATCAAATAAGCGGCAGAAGGAAAGAGAGAAGCACTGCAGCTCTTGCAAATCTTCTTAATCACACGCTGCTGCCGCTGTTGCTCTTCCCTCTTTCCACGTATTGTCCACTCGAGAGCTGATGCGCCGCGCGCGAGTGAAACTCGGCTTCGATTTTTCGAATAGCGCTCGTCATCGTCGCACAGAGATGCCTTTCGCAATTAAAAGGGAGCTCTATCTCGTAGGTATTTATTTTTCTTTTCCAGCGCTCGAACTTTTGTAAGAACGGGGCACGTAGGGAGAGAGAGAGAGAGAGAGGGGAGGGGGGGACTTGAACTTCGGCACCTTGCGTCGTTGGATATAATGAATGACTAATTGTTTCTATAACTCTAAGTGGGCTTTCACCGCGCGTCAACCCTTCTGACGGGCGCTCTGAGCTTACGCAATTCCCGACAGATACTTACGCGCGGGTCTCGTTGGGAAAATCTCATTGCGACGTTGCTCCTCTGGAATTTTTTCACTCGAGTGAGAGCTGTATTATTCGACTCGAGTGAAGAGTTCAAAATCGAAAAATGAAGAATCTCCGAGATCGCAATGCAGCGATCCCATATTCCTGCACAATTGCCGCGGTGACGAACAAGCGAGTACGGCATCAGCACACGACTCTCGTCAAGATCTTTCGAGCAGAGCACCGTTGTAGAGTAGGCTACGTGTGGGAGTTGAGCAAGTTCCTGAGGAACCAAAGCAGCGTCTCTGAGCGCGCGCAAGGTGCCGGCGTTATAAATCTCCCGGTTGCTCGTCCGTGTAGCTGCTGCTATTGCTGCGAGGATTTCGTCGCGATGGTGGCGCGCGCGTGACTGACCGCGATATCGCACCGTCGCGCTCTCGCGGCGTCTCATTAATGAATTCGTTTCGCCACAGTCGCGCCGCCGACGACGATAGCCATCGATCTGGTGATGGGACGCTGTCGGCGGCATCTCTCTGCGATGTATCCGTAGGCTGCTGCGGCTGCTACTGCTTCTGACGTACAGAGGAGATGCAGCTACTATAGCCGCGGAGGTGTCATAAATTTGTCGCCGGTTTTGTAAGGGCTTGCTCGAGAAAGAGATCAGCGCTTGATGAAATTTTCATTCAGAGATGCAGCTTACACTCGCTCTCGATCGTGCAATATTCAATGCCATAGATTTGATGGGACAAGTTTTGACATATATGTTCTCTGCCTATTTTGATTGAAAACGCGAGAGACGCGCGCTGTACGGAGAATCCGTGTAAATTGCCTCTTTCACAAGCATCGCTCCGCGAGCTCGCGCAGAAAAATGAATTAATTGCAGTGCATACACAGACAACAAAGTAGAGCGTGTTACAGTGCCGCCGTCTTCCCTATACAGCAGCAGCTCTCGCGAAATCTCATATAACTCAGCTAGTCCCCCGGGAAAAGTCTCTCGCTGCTACCGTACGCGTTTTTTTGTTTTTTTTTGCGAACGGTCGAACTAAAAATATAAGCCTCCTCGAAAAATGGGAAACGATGGCACAGCGTCGTCGTACGTTATTGTGTGTCTGTACCAACGAGGTGGAGGAGACCGAGCTGTTGCCGTCGGCAGATTGGATGCTTTCGAATGGCCGATCGCGGAGGATGATAACGCGACGGTGGAGGACGTCAGGGGAGATGAATAGAGCCGATTATTTAGCGTACGCTGGTGCTTCTCGCGCATTGTTTCAATTCTGATATACGCAATTAAAATTCTATCCCGGGCATATAATCTGAGGCGTGTGCCTGTTACGAGTGGGATGCTATGTAATTCGTATATCCTGACGGACGAGATTGCTCTATAAATATTTTTACTTGTCGTGATTTGTTTTAGAGTTCTAAAGCCGAGCGATAAAATCGAGAGAACACACACACACACACGCTACGTCTTCAGTAGTAACGGCTCGGCTACACTCAGACGCGCATACAACCAGTAGTAAATAAAAATACTCGGTAGATAAAAATAAAAATGTAGATTACACCATCGCGCGAGCGCGCATTGTGCTCGACAAAAGCATTTAGCTCCTGTATACAGTCCTCTTTATTGTATGCAATACAACATATAAAATTGCGAGAGAGCAGTGCAAAAGCGGTTTCGTTGTACCCTGGGGGACTGGGCTTTTGCGTACTATTCTCCTCGCTCTATAAGAATTACGAGAATTCGCGAGAGGCAAGATTGATTGATGGTTTTTCTCTCTTTTCGAGCGTCGCTTCTTTTTTTTACTCTACTCCGCTCGAAATGTCAAGGGAGAGGCTTCGCACAGGAGGGATTTTGCGAAATGTATCCAAGCCGCAACCCTGTTTCGTTCGCTTAGCTTCGGGCGGTTCTTTTCATCTCGTTTACGCGAGGTGTATACTGCGTGCAAGTGGATTTTCCCGAGAACGTTCAATTATCGTTTACGATACGAAATTTCGCAATGTTCTTAATTGTTCGCAAGTTGAATTTAATTTTATTTATACAGGCACATCTGACAAGCCTTCCACCAGTGTACTGTAAATGGAGCACTTCTGACGCTCACCCTTGAAATTCACCAGCGATCCTCGAACTTTCTCCAGCTCTTCAATCCTATCTCCATCTATCCAGCCGTCGTCGACAGCAACGGCAGCGAGTGTAGGCTGCTGTGTCGGCTTGAAACGAGAAAAAAGCCAATAATGAGAGAGTAAGCGACGAGGTGTGCTCGCGGACAGGTCAAAAGCCACGCGGGAGATGATTGACGAACAGCAGCAGCGGCGGCGGAAGAAAAGAAAGCCGCTGCCTCCGTGCGCAACACCTACTTTGTTTCCGCTACCGCCTGATGTGGGCGACGTATCCTCGGCTTATGTAAATGCGACGACAGTTGAGCAAACTTTTGCCTGATGGACGCCGACGGGCCATTGTGATTTGCGACACATTCTTCGGATGCGGCGGACTGGATGATAAGAGACGCGGAGTGTATTATACAGTGACGGCTTTTTCGGCTAGCCGCTTTTTTGCTCGATGACTGCGAGAAAGTTTTTCGGTAATGTATCGGCGTGCGGAAGGATGTATACTTAAGTGGAGCGGCGAGAGTTGATTTTAGAAGTGTCGCTGAGACGCTGTTATGTACTGAAGTCGAGAGTGATAAGTGCCACTCGGATGCCACTTACGAGCATACATTCTAAATCACGCTTTCTTTATATTACTCGCAAACACGAATGACAACCCTATCCCTGGCTAAAAGACTCGACATGCGACTCTGTTCGATTCTATACTGTAATATAAATAAGCCCGACACCTCGCCACCAATCAATATCAATAATCGCGTCGATTGGCGAGAAGTCGCGTAACATCTCAGCTCGTACGTGACTCTCCGACGCATACTGCATCATAACCGCTTCTCACGTGTGTGTGTACTATAATATACTACGCGTGTACGCACGCAGTCCTTGCGCATATCTGCGCGTGAAAATCCCGAATCGATAAGATCGGCGCGCGCGTATGTATGGCTCGCGAAACTCATCCCATTATACTGTCAATACGCGGTTATTCACACCCCCGAACGTTTTTCGCGCAGATATCAGCGTTGCGCGAGGCACCTTGCGCAGTCGCGTGATATATCTATCGCGTATTCGTATAATATTATCGCGAAATTAATGAATGGAGAGGTAGATTGGTCCTCCGTTGTTATCCTGCTTACGGGTGTGATCTTGCTGTCAAGAATATGCCACGATATACGAGAATCTCCGCGATATGAATATCAATTTCGCGTTTTAAATCGACCATTATTATGTGGTGGTATAATGAGATTATCGCATGAAATAGATTACTCGCCGTCGACAACCCCAAAACTTTTCCGCTTTTCGTAAAGCCCTTACCTCGCAACCGCAACTGAAATCTCGTCGTGCGAAATGCCGATTGCTGAATTTTCCAGGCACACTGCGTTTTGCATACAACTCATTTCTCCAGCTTTAATTAGGATAATTAAGAGCAATTCCCTTTCTCGCGCGTATAAGCTCGTTTAGCAATGCATACACGCATACACAAGACGAGAGCCTGTCGCTGGGATATCAAGGGCAGGGTTTCGTCGGCCCGGGCTTTTCGTGGAAAAGAAAATCGCCGATCTCGCGTGCCGGAAGCTCGTTACGATACCGGCTGACTATGCTCTCTGTTGCAGCTGCGCGAGAAACACCAGCTGATGTGCAAGAACGTAGTACGGGTATGTAGTTCGAGTATAGAGTATCATACCAGATTGTTGCGTTGTAACGTCACTGCTATTGCGCAAGAAATTTAAATTTTTTCTAGGCTTGATGACAGTGCTGTAATTGGCGCGGCTTATCGCGTGCGCCAGTGCGTATGCGCAATCGTAAGTAGTGAAATGGGAGTTAAAGCGATCGTTAAAAGCGTTTTACTGGGAGACTCTTCTTTTGTGCCGGTTTATACTCGTGTACTGGAATGCAATAAAGCGCTCTGCGTTATTGCCATAATGCATTATGATTAGTTTTATAAACAAATGCATAATTTTCTAATCAACAAATTCCACATTTCTATAACAATCAAATTTTTGCATTACGCTTTTCAATAGCCATTGTTGTATCCAAATAAATTTGCATTCGTTTCGTAAAGTATCGCATGCGTATAAGAGATATAAATTATCACCCTCTGCTTACACGCTGTTATTATCCCTTTTTATCCGGCTAATGACTGAAAATATTTCGACCGCTCGTAAAAATCCCATCCCGGCAAAGTGAAATCACACCCGAGCGCGTGTATACGATCCTCAAAACGCAAACGACGTCGTGCATTGTATGAAAATCAAAAATTTTGAAACTGCTCCAGTTCGTAAGGAAAAACCTCGTTACAAGCCGCATCTTTTCTCCTTTCTTCGCGCGGGCTTTCCTCCTCGTGCTTACTCACTTAATTGCCTCCGAGCCGGTGTGTATAAGTAACGTATCTCGACGCAATCGTATGAATAATCCAACGACATGAGGCCGCGCGGCGCGTCTATGCTCGCGGTGAAAACAATCGAAAGGCGTAAACGTCGCGAGTTCGTCACCAGAAGTGACTACTCTTTCTCCTCTTTGATGGGTATGTTCTCTCCTTACGCGACAGTTGAGACGTCTCAATTGAGAGCCGGGCGTTATAAATAATTTATCAGAAATTTTGAAACCGCCGTCGCATTTTTGCTGCGTTTGATGCGCGCCAATGAATCATGCTTTTGCAACGAAGGAGCAGATGACGTCCTCTCTCTCTCTCTCGATTTATTCTTGAAAAAAAACTCGAAATACGTGTGTGCTCGCGCTGATTAATTGCTACACACGTGTGCCGTTAAAGCCGTGCTCTCTCGCGGGAGAGTTTAACGGGCAATATAACAGCCGGACTTTATTATCTCCGGGGAAAAGCAGCACAATGATACAGATTATCCAAGGAAAACGTGTGCCTTATGCATTATACGCGAGATCGTAAGCAACTGTCAGCATATAGGTATATAATATGCGCGGCTACGTATATTCGCACAATAACTCAGCTAAAAAAGCTCGGAACTATAAACGTGATGAGCGAAGCGTACACGTACAAAAAGCTCGATACCTCTCAGCCGACGACCGCAGAGTGGATGTAAATCATAATACGCAAGCCGAGCCACTCATTAGATACGCGGCTCGTAACGCAGCACTGCTGATATGTCTGAAGTTGAGAGCTTCCATCACAATGCGGCGGAATATTCGAGGGGCTGCTTCCGTCAGAGCGTGCACTCCATCAGCTTACAGTCACGATGAGCGATGCGAGTGCGAGCTGATGCGCTTTCGACGATTCCACTTCCTTCATTCGAGTGGGTTACGCGTACTGTATCTGCTGTAACATTATAATATATCATTATGTTGACTTTTTTAGCTCACGACCAGCATATACGTATATGTACAATTGTAGGACAAACGAATATGTTAACAAGCGAAGCATTGATTTTTCTGCACACAAGCGCGGAAATAATCACCGTATTCCTATATCTCCGCACAAATTCTTTTGATCTCACGCTGCTAGTGCACGGCTATGCATATAGCTAGACCGAATGCATACGCGGCACGATGGCGGCGGCATAATCGGCGGACGATCTAGCCGCGGCTTTCTTTTTCGCGGCTAATCCGCCATCGTCTCGTCGTCGCTACAGTTGCGCAGCTATCTCAGAAGTTTTTAAGACCTCCTCTGCGCAGTTCCACTGTGCTTTTTAAACCGTATAATTTCTGCCTGCGCCGTACACTAACCGCGGTGTACAAGATCGTTTTTTAGAGCCATTTTTACCAGCTCTCTTGTTCGGGAGCGATGCGTCTTCAAAAACATTCAATTACCCGAGGGTAAGCGATACGTTCTGACCCCCAAGATAATAACTCACCCTAGCTCCGAGCGAACCAAGTGCATTTTTGCTTCGCAAGATTTACAAGCAATCCCGATGTTCGGCAGATAATGCAGCGCAAAGAGGAGGATGGGAGCAGGAGGAGAGGAAAAAAGAAATAAGCTACCCTGAGGATAGTGCAGGGCGCTGCAAGTGCGATGAAAACGACGGATTCCAAGATAGACGGTAAGGGAAATTCATTGCCCGCGGAGATAACTGCTGCGATGGATAACTCGGCTACACGGTATTAAATTCGGAAAAAGAATGACGATATAAGTCCGTCAGTATAAGAAAATTGCTTTGTTATTATGCATTCGTATTTTATATTGACGTCTTTTGACATAATCCTTTTACTCCGGTGACTCATGTTTCTGCGTATAGCCTCTCAGCTCTCAATCTCCACAGAGCGGTATTACAACACTAGCCATAATCCCCAAAATTTTTTACCGCACTCCCTCGCATAAACCTCGTGCTATGCAAATCCGTCCTTTCATGCTACGATTTCTCGCGAGAGCCTCACCCCCCCTCCGGAAAAAAAGCCGCAAAAAACTTTCCGTATACAGAGGGCATTACGAAAGTTCTCCGTCGGCGTAGTTTTGCGTTTTCGACTACGACGACGTGCTCGATGCGCGCGGCCTCATTGACGATTTTCCGCCGAAGTGGAGTCGTAAATCTGCGGATCGACGAGAGAAAACTCGTTATACGCGAGCGCGAATAGACTCCTTGAACAACTCATACGCGAGAGAAATTTTTCATTGGAGAACGCGCGCGCGGCCGAGTTTGGAATAGGAGCGAAATGGACTTTCTGGAGTGCTTTGCGCTTTCGGCTTTTATTCCAACTATTTAAATCGCGAGCACAAGTCGTTGAAAAATGTCCAATACGAGATATCTCAATTAAGAATAAAGTCCATTATTTTCCCTCCAATGCAGAGCGAAGAAACTGGGGCTTATACTAGTGCGCCGAGGAGTTACATCAGGATGCTCGGCGCGAAGCAACCAGGTAAGTCGATCGCCTAATGTCCCGTAAATCACAAGGCGCTCTCGACGGACTTCCCGTAATTTCGCGCCCGCGCCTGCTGCTCCGATGAGATCGGGATTGAATTATCCGGCATCGATAGAATCGGTGCAAAGTGCAACTCGCTGTCTCTCGACTCCACTCCCAGCATGCGCGCACTACAATGCGCCGGTAAGAGGAAGCGTCTGGAGGCGTGCTTCGATCGGTAATTAATGGCCAACAAGTCTGCTGCTGCTGCTTCTCGAGATCGAGGGGGAGATTCTTGATTTTGCTGCCTTTTTTGGATTTCCACGAGATTTTTGGATCGAGATTCGGAGACGATCGAGCCTTCCCGATAAAACTGAAAATCTAATCGAGGTCACGATCGCTATCGGCACTTATCCCTAGAAACGTGTATAATTACAGAGAATGTATCCACTCTATAATCAAAATACGAGTGGCCGTAATTTTTTCGCAATGAATTCGATGCAAAAACATCTCATTGTCTTGCAGGCCATCAGTCAAACTGGAAGTAAAAAAAGAAGGATCCTCGCTTGATAGCCCACGAAAATTCGGAAACACCATTGTTTCCGGCCTCTTTCTTCTGACGCCTCGTGAATCAGTTTCACGCCACGCGCATTGTCCTTTCCACTCGCGCGTCGACGAAAAGTGTAATAACAAAAACGACCTTAGCGCGAATGTACTTTTGCGCGAGCTATACAGTTCTGGTACGTACACAAAAAAAACGGAGAATAAGAAGGGGCCGGCCTTCCACTCGCGCTCTACTTTTCCTTTGTGCGCGCTCCACAGATGCGATGTCTAGCGCTCGTTTGGCTAATTAATGTGCGCATCAAACGAGACGGGCAGCTTTTAATAATAAAGACTCGCGCTCGCGGCAAGTGTCGAGTCGCGCGTTTTAACACCTTGGCACGGACAAGTGCGTGCGCGGAGTGTAACGAGGCTCGCTGCAGTTGCTTAAACTTGAGCTGTCTTTTGTTTCTTGAGAATTGAAATTTTTATTGTTAAATTAACATTCGACTGCATCGTCGGAACTGCAGAGCTTACGTGTTCTCGCTAGAAAACGAATTTTTAAACGCGCAGGGCAGATCTCGAAATGTCGTTTAACGACGTATTCAAGAGTCTCGTGAATAAGCTTATTATATACATCTGAGCTGTAAATTTGAAAAATCCAAATCACGCAACCGCGCTCTCATTGAAATCGATTGAATTAGCGGTGCAGCGAATCTCCAAAGAGGAATAGGAAGTAACCCCGCTGCTGCTCTATATATGAGCCCCCGCGAACATATCTCGAATCGAATGATCGATCTAGCGCAGCTTAATGCACTCATTGTGTTTCGAGGATGGCACGCGCTGCTCTCGCGGATTATACAAGGTTGTATGAGCACGGCATAAGTAGATCCCGATCATTTCCTCCTTCGCCGCACTGTACACAGATTAAGCTTTCTTCTTCTCTCCGCTCTGCGCGACTTCTTTCTTATCTCTAATTTATTGCCTTTTTTCCTCCGTTACTTAATGGCCGCTCTTCTGCCTCGATAAGTGCAGCATATCGAGAAAGTTTGCTGCGAATGCTAAACAAGCGTAACGATTCAACTCGTGTAATGTACGGAACTTCAGTTCGGCGAGGAGGCAATTAATGCGTGTGTTATTGTATACACAAATCAAAACGTATTATACCCGTTCTTGCGTTAGTTCGGCGCATAATCGCGCGGTCCGATTCTTGGCCAACAATGCTCCGCAGTCTCGTTCTCACACAGCGCGATGTGCGCATTAAAAAGACAAAATAAACAGTCTCGCGTGAAATTTATGCAAATCCGCGGCGGGAGTTTTCGAAAACTGGTGGTAATGCTTGTATATGGGCACAGACTGATGAAAGATCGCGCGAGTAGAAAGAGTTCCAATGTCGCACATACATAATGGACCTTTCGCTAATCTCGCATCGCGCGGTAACTCGTCCGCCTGTGCAGTGTGCTTTCGGAAGAGAGAGAGAGAGAGAGAGAGAGAGAGAGAGAGAGAGAGAGAGAGAGAGAGAGAGAGAGAGAGAGAGAGAGAGAGAGAGAGAATTGCACCTTGGATCGTACGTGCTAGTGCGCTTATTACAACATCGAGCGTGAGAAAAACGCAACGCGATACTTCCTTATTCCTACATGGAAATAAAAAACTTAGCGACGGTTATTCTGTTTTCGCTTTCGAACTCTCCTTTCTACTCTTGCATTCCTTATATTGAACAATTGAAAACCTCGCAGTACGGAGTGATGCCGTCGCTTCAAAGTCATTACCAAAAGCTAGCTATATGCACGCGTATAGGACGGCAGGGGAAAGAAGTAGTCTGAAATTTTCAGGGTAACGTAACCGAGTGATCCCAGCAGGTACACAGTGGGCGCGTAATGCGAGCACGATCAGGGGAATGTTCTCTCTTTATCTCTCTTTCTCCTTGGTCTCCTCAGTTCAGAGCGACTTGGCGGTATAATTATACGAAGCAGAGAGAGAGAGAGAGGGAACACGTCAAGCTGTTCCTGGGCTCAAATAATTGGCGCCCAAGCGAGAAAGAGATGCGCCTCGAGTAGCACATCCGGCTCGAGCTCTCCTGAAATTTCCTCATCCGTAGGTGAAAATGGAGTAGAAACTGCTTCGATAACGCCGCGGTCGTGAGTGCAAGTGCAAGGGTTTTTCAGCTTTACGAACAACTGACTTTGATTCTAATTGTCGATAATGTTCTTTCTCTCTCGGATGACTCGTTGAATAATCCTCTCGGCTCATGATTTCCTATTTTCCCTTTTCGGCTCCTCTTGATTCGCCTGTAGCTTTAAGATAGTTAGAAAATTCATTAATACATCGTTATGATCATCAATACATTGCATGACGCTTCACCCTTCGCCGGCTCCTCTCATCCTTCACTCGCGCGGCAAATTACGCACGCAACGTGTGTGTGCATTAGAATATTACCGCGAGCCAATTGCATAATCCGAAGAAAATTAGCAAAAGGAAGTTTCAAGAAGGACCGATTCGCTTATGCATTACACGATGTCGATCACGACTCGGCGCATTGTTGGATAGGTCGCGCGCACGAGGAGCTATTACATTGTCCGTCTTGGTGTTAATTTCGCATGAAACATTAGCTCGTTGACGGCTCTCCTTCTCCCTCTGACTCTGATGCTTTTTCAATTAGCGACAGTCACACGGTGTAATTTTCATTGTTCCAGGAACTTTTATTCGTGTCGCTGTCTGCAGAGGTAGGCGAGCTCGTACAGCGAGGGGAAATTGATTGGAGCGAGTGCGGCGCGAGCTGTTTTCGGATAATGGGCTGGCGTGTCGCGGATTTGAATTTGCATGAATCGAATTAATTGTGGCGAGGATAATTATTTAATGACTGTGCCTTTATGCATCGATACGCAAAAATGATCACGTTAAATTACGAAACTCGCGTGTGTGGGATAAAATATGAGATGATTAATAAACGTCAACTATTTGTCCGACCCGAAATCTAGAATTATTAATTTATAACTCAATCAACCGGATCCTATAATATGATGAATTGGAAAAAATTTTGCAACAATAGTTCAGCGAACGGCTACGAATCACCTGGATTAATAATCCTTTTACAATATATAAAGTGCCAACCTTCGCGAGCTTCTAAAATACAATTAGCCTACAATGCCCCGAGCTCAGGGGCATTCCACGTAAAGAGCGAGAAAAAAACACGAGCTCAGCAGTTCGCGCCTCCCCCACACAACGACGCAATGAAAAACACAAAAGCCAATCAGCTATAGCAGCTGAATAATTAATAACCACACGTCTGGAGCACGGTATATCGAGAACAGGCTCTAAGCAAATATCCTCGACTGTCCCTTTTTCCAGAGCGTCAAGATCCTCCCTGTAGTATCAGCTCGCGTGACGTAATTTGATTTACAATCGATTGTCTCCTCCTCTACTGCAGCGATGACGACGTCTTGTCGAGTTTCTCTCCTCTACACAAGATGCAGTCCGCGCTTGTATAGACTTGTGCAGACGTGTGTAATGGTAATGATCGAGAGCGGATTAGCACGCGGCGTAATATGTCATTTTCCCTGTCTCGCGAGTTACGTCTTCCCGGCTCTTTACGAGCGCGTGCGCGCGCGAGAGATGCATGCAATCAGCCGCGGGGCATATTACGGGAAAGGCTATGAGGAGAGAGAGAGAGAGAGAGAGAGAGAGAGAGAGAGAGAGAGAGAGAG
>QLSS01000065.1:520383-538076 GCA_024372645.1 Trichomalopsis sarcophagae
CCTTCCAGTGGAAATGGATATCCCTCTGGTGGACCTTCTGCTGGTGGTCAGAGACCTTCCGGCGTAGGTGGCTTCCCATCTGGAAGACCAGGCGCTGGTGGGCAGAGACCGAGTGACGATGAAGGCTACCCAAGTGGTAGACCATCTATTCCGTTCCCACTTCCAAATGAAAATCAGCCTCAAGGACCAGGTACACGTCCAGGAGGTGGATTCCCCTCGACTCCAGGCGCTGGAAGACCCACGCAACAGCCCAGCGGACAGTTTCCTAGCGGTGGCAATGACGGATATCCAAGCGGTAGACCTAGTGGTGGACAAGGTCCAGCGGGAGGATACCCCAGCGGAGGTCAGAGACCCGAACCTGGTAATCAAGGACCGTCAACCGGTGGATACCCAGGTAAAATATCAGACATTAGAAAATGAAAAAATTATTATTAATTTCTTTGAATAAGAGTTCATTTTTCAAAATTTTGAACTTTTGATAAATTAGTATGAGCGACATGCGATAAGTTAATTTTTTGAACAGTGAACTATGTGATGCATGAAACTTTTGGCCTTAGAAAACAAAATCATACAAAACAAATGAATATTATTAAGGGGGCCGACCGAGCGATGATTTTCCCAGTAGTGGTCAAAGACCCGGAAGCCAACAGCCACCCTCTGGCTCGTATCCAAGTGGAGGACCGAGTGGGGGATATCCCGGCTCTAATCAAATACCTGGTGCTGGACAAGGTTCTCAGAGACCATCAACTGGTAGTACGGTAGGACCAAGTGGGGGACAGAGGCCATCCGCAGCCGGATACCCTAGTGATCGTCCCTCTGTCCCCTTCCCAAGCGAAGATCAACCGCGACCTGGTGGCGATCGCCCAACTGGCGGCTTCCTGGCAACTCCGTCCGGAGGTGGCTTTCCCTCAACACCATCTGGTAGTGGCTTTCCGTCCACCCCATCAAGACCAAGACCTCCTAATGGGTTGTACCCTACACCCGATATTGGATCGAGGCCTGGAACACCTGGCCCATCCAGACCGTCAACACCGTCAGGTACTCCGAGTTTCCCAAGCGGAGGACAGCGACCTAGTCCAGGGGGACAAAGGCCTTCTACTGGTGGTTATCCAAGTAATGATTATGCAATTTATTAGTACAAAACATAATAAATATTTTAGTTAGAAATTTTTACATGAGAGTCTAAATTTAATAATTAAAAGGTGGACCAACTACCGACGATGAATACCCTGGACCAGCTCCACCTCAGGGTCCTTCAGGAGGATACCCTAGCGGAAGACCAGATGCAGGCAGTCAACGTCCATCCACTGGTGGTTATCCAGGTACTTCAACATTTTATAACAAAATTATATTAAAAAATTTAAAAAAATAAAATAACTGCATTGTGATGATACAAGTTAAATAGATCATGAAAAATAAAATGAATATTTCATCGAGAACCATGGATTATTTTTATTTTTTAGGGGGTGGACAAAGCGATGAGCTTCCCAGTCAAATACCGGGTGGATCTAGACCAGGTAGTCAAGGACCTTCTACTGGAGGATATCCGAGTGGACGGCCTGGTGGTGGCTTCCCGAGTGGTCCAGGGCAGCGACCTGGACCAGGACCAAGTGGGGGGCAGGGGCCTTCCGGAGGATACCCTAGTGGGGGTCAAAGTCCTTCTCCTGGGTTTCCCAGTGGAGGGCAAGGTCTTTCTGGTGGATATCCTAGTGGAGGACAAGGACCATCAGGCGGATATCCAAGTGGTCGACCAGGTCCTTCTCCCGGATTTCCGAGCGGTGGACAAGGTCCTTCTAATGGACAGGGGCCATCTGGCGGATATCCAAGCGGCCGACCAGGTCCTACTCCTGGATTTCCCAGTGGTGGACAAGGACCCTCTGTTGGACAAGGACCGTCGGGTGGCTATCCCAGCGAAGGACAAGGACCCTCTGGAGGTCAAGGACCCTCAGGTGGATTCCCTAGTGGTGGACAAGGGCCATCTGGAAGTCAAGGCCCGTCCAGTGGTTTTCCAAGTGGTGGACAGGGCCCATCTGGTGGCTTCCCTAATGGCGGACAAGGTCCTTCTGGCGGATTCCCTAGTGGTGGACAAGGGCCATCTAGCGGCGATAACGATGACGGTTCTTACAACGACGGTGATTACTCTGCTATTCCGGGAGAGCCTGGACAAGATTACCCTATCTACTCTGAAATTCCAGAAACAAGCTTTAGATGCGATTCGCAACAATTCCCCGGTTACTATGCGGATGTTGAAGCCCAGTGTCAAGTATTCCACATTTGCGCTAACAATCAGACCTACGATTTCCTTTGCCCGAATGGCACAATTTTCCATCAGCAGTACTTCGTTTGTGTATGGTGGAATCAGTTCGATTGCAGTTCAGCGCCGAGCTTGTATTACCTGAATGAAAATCTCTATGATTATACAATAATGGGAAGTCAGCAACCTGGAGGCTCAGGTCCCGGGGGATTCCCGCAAGGTCCACAAGGTCCACAAGGGCCTCAAGGAGGTTCCCAAGGACTGCAGGGACCTCAAGGACCTGGATCATTTCCTGGATCCCAACAGCCCGGAGGACCAGGAGGATTACCTGGTGGTCCTGGAGGCTCTCAACCTGGTGGACCGAGCGCTCCTCAACCAGGAGGTCCTGGAAGTTATCCTGGCTCACAACCATCGGGTCCAGGAGGATTCCCTGGTACTCAACCATCTGGTCCCGGTGGATATCCTGGCTCACAGCCTTTGAGCCCTGGTGGTTACCCTGGCTCACAACCATCAGGCTCTGGTGGTTACCCTGGCTCACAACCATCAGGCTCTGGTGGATTCCCTGGTTCCCAACCGTCAGGTCCAGGCGGATACCCAAGTGGCAGACCGCAGCCAGGTCAACAACCTGGACAACAACCAGGTGGATATCCAAGCAGTGACAATCAGTTCCCAGGATCTCAACCATCTCGTCCGGGAGGCTCCGGTAAACCCGGTGGTTTCCCAGGAGGTTCAAGTGGACCTGGTGGTCAGCAACCAGGTGGTCCTGGTGGATTCCCAAGCGGAGGAAGGCCTCAAGGACCATCGCAGCAGCAAGGTGGTGGTTCTGAAGGTTACCCAAGTGGAAGACCGAGCGGCCCTGCTTTTCCCAGTGGTCCTTCGGGTCCTGGTAGCTTCCCCGGTGGAAGACCTGGACAATCCGACTCACCTTTCCCGTCTCAAGGCCCTTCGCAGCCCGATCGTGAATATCTGCCGCCACGTGCAGGTTAACAGAAACGTCATCATTGAAGAAGCGACTGCTTTTAACAAGCAAGACGCTGATTTCGGTGCTAAACTATAATAACTGTAAATACAAGCATTTTCTTACCTATTAAGTTAAGTGATGTGCGATTCAAATGTAATGCGCCCGCATTGATAGGAATATATATAAGAAACAATACGACAAATGATATTATGCCCCATGACAAACAATGCATTTATTGTACGAGAATACTAGAGATGTAGAAAGCGTTGCATGAGTAAATTCATCAAAATTCTAGCAGCTGTTAGCAGTGATCGCAATGCAATTGTTTACAGATTTTTTTTTTAGGTCTAGTGAAAAGCTATTAAGCACAATATTAAATTGCATAGTGAACTTGTAGGAGCTTTGTCGTACGTTTGTCGTACGTGATAAAGGCTCTTCAATTTCTAGCTGCCTATGAGTATTATTAATACGTATTTATTTATTCTGTTTAAATAGAATCCAAGTTACCATACAAAAGTTACCATCAATGTTTTTAGTTGAAAGATAGAACGAGATATCGCTATGATTTCTCGCTGAGCTTTATTAAAAGAGAAGATTGTATATAATGAATATTACATTTTGACATAGACAAAATGTTGGAAAAGTATGCGCTTTTATAAATCTACTATGGTCATTTTCACGATTAAATGTCCGTCGCGTGTCAATCCAAGCAATAGCTCGTTCTCGCTCGAGAGTATCATCAGTTCAGATTTAGTCAGTATATGACATATTTTTAACGATTTTATATGATGTATTTTATTATAACAGTGGTTTGAGACTCCTACGTGGGATGCCATTATGTATATTTTATACGCGAAATAAAGGAAACACCTCTGCAAGTCATGTGCCATTCTATTCTGTAGCCTGAATTACTTAAGCCTTTAAGACACGTCCCCGTTCTTTCCCTTCGCACTCATTGTTGTAAACGTCAACCATAGTAACACACATAGATCACACGTACATATGAATCTTAATCAAATTCAGCTAACAATAATACAACACGGCTCGATTTCTCTTGATGCAACGTCTTCTCCACTAGCTTTTCGTAAACTCAAGTCTCTTTGGCAACCCGCTTTATTGTGCTTCGAATAAATGTAGACTTTTTGAAACTTAAACCTGGCTTTGTTATTTACGGCTAAAATACAGCCACCTATTTCTCGCTTTCGAATCTTAACAAATATCGTTGAAATCATGCGGCTAAACGGCAGTCACGCTGACGTAAAATTGCAGTAGCTGCGCATCTCATTTCCAGCAGTAGCAGCATAAGTCGACACGCAATGTCACTACTATAGGCGCGCGATGGGCGCATTCCTCCGACCGCATAATACGCGCGCGAGCGCGTACGATGGTTTTTAGCCGATTTTGTAATTGTCCATTTCGAGAGTGGTTTGTATAAACTCGCAATCGCAAATTTACCTACGGAGTTCGGATCGCATGACGACTCGGAGGGCGGATAATGCACGCACGCGAAATTGTTAAGTAATAGGCGATTAGCTCTAGCGAAGGAGAGAAGAAACGTGATGAAGGAGCCGCGCTTTGCGAACCGAACTTTCCACGATTATCAGAAGGGAGAAAACACAGCCGTCCATCATCTGCCGTCGTCGAACTATGGACGTGTAATTTACGACAGAATTGCGATACAGGTACCATGCAGGCTGGAAGATGTTCAATGAACTGCAGCTTCTTATGACGCGCGGTGCGAAGGTTCGCACGCTCCATATCTCCTGCTCTGCGAATCTGAAAGGTCGGGCGTTAATCAACGCCTTTTTAATTAATTATCTTTTTGCTCGATTGATGCAATTTTCGCTTTGATTTTTGATGTAAAGCCTTGTGGAGTGGCAGATGAAATTGCACGCTTTGAAAGTATCACGTAAAGTGCCATTTTCTAGCGTGAACTAACTGGCTCTGTTTATATCTAGAATATCGGTAACCATAAACAAGTATTAATAGCTTGATATAATGCAGTCACATTTCAGTGGACGAACTTAAAACATCCATTCACTCCACTCATCCATCATCCGATCTCCACACGTAATCTCCGCCGAAAGAAAATCACGCAAACGAGCATGAGCCTGCAATAATAAAAGATTTATTACAACAATTTCTTGGGGAATTAGGAAAGTGGGTCGCATCGGAACCTGCAAAGACCGTGAAAGCGTCAGCATCGTCAGCATCGACCATAATCGCATCAGCAGCTCTCTTGACGTCGTCGTTGTAACAATCGACAGTTTGTTTCCTGATATAGGACTCCACACTTGTCGTTATCGAAATCCTTCAATTTCACGCGTCATATACAAGTATCTGGCAGCATCTACAGACTACTGGCTGATTTTGACGGAGCGCCCTGACGCACGTGCATTTTAGCAGATCACAGAGACGACACCGCTCGCGCGCGCGATAGAAAACGTGGGAATGGATGCAATTACGTTACGTTTGATATATGCGCTCATCATCGCGCGACCGAGAAAGAGAAGAAGATAGGATCGGAGTGCAAGCCTACATAATCAAGCAGATACAGTTAGACAGGGGTAAGAATTACCCAAATGAGAAACTTTAGATTCTTTGCATTGTTATTTAGATTTTCGTTGGTTCTATAAGAATGTATACTTGGTGTACTATATTCTCGTGTTCTCTATTAAAATGAGATGATTACTATTAATTATCGCGTTGTTGAGAAAATTCAGATATGTTGAAATCCTACTATAGATGGATGTTTCAGATCCACATGTAACATGGAGGAGTATTTCAGCATTTTTCCAAAAACGCTCATCCACAGTGATCCTCCTACAATAATTTTGCACTTTCTAATTATATGACGATTGGTTGTAACGGCTAGTTCCATACAACGTAAACGAGTATTAAGTTTGGACATTAACACGTGGAGAATTTCTTTTGCAACTAGCTTATCAACAGCATCGAAAATGAATTTCTGCTTTCGAAACCGCTCGTTAAAGAAAAAAGATCAGCGATCCTCAAACTGTGTACTATAGAAGTATTCAATATCAGCCTCCCTCCCCCACCCCCGTATATGTAGCTGGGTATACCGTGGGTCTACGACTTTTTTTTAACTAGTTAATCTCTTGTCGCAAATCCTAAATAATTATATCATGATATAATGGTACATCTAACGCGACAAATTCATTGTATTCATACTTTAACATTTTACTAGCGATTATCTATCCATGTATGATACTACATTTGGTTTCAAATAATAAAATTAAATATAAAATAATCCATATCTTTAGCTTATAATCTGCGTTGTATACGGTGCGTAGACAACAATTGAATCTGTTTAATCGCACACGCTCTATTCACCGCCGACTTTAACGTAATGAACATAATGCGATAATTTCGCATAAAAAAACTCTTTGATTCTCTTTCAGTCTCGCAACTACCTCGAATTATTGTTTTTAAACGCTTTGTCTGCCCTTTTTCCAGGTGTCACACACAATTCCAGATTTGCCTTATTACCCCTCGGCCTGAATTCAGACCTGCGATACTGCGGTCACTAAGAGAAAAAATCATTTCAGAGAGAGAGAGAGAGAGAGAGAGAGAGAGAGAGAGAGAGAGAGAGAGAGAGAGAGAGAGAGAGAGAGAGAGAGAGAGAGAGAGAGAGAGAGAGACGTAACGCGGTCAAGTATGTATGCGTGTGTACTGTAGCTTATTGCAATCTCTGGCCCATAATCGGTACTTGAGTCTCGCGAGAGAGTTTTCTGGTGCATCTCTCTTTCTTTTCTCGCTGGAGCGACCGACCTCGGTTCATCTTCGTGGTCGTTGATTTATAACGCACGCATAAACGCAGAATGTGCAGCTTCAGCTGGTCAGTTGGTGTCGACTATACTGAGTCACGTGTGCAGTATACAGCAGAAGACCAGAAGTAGAGAGATACACACGGCCTTCTGCGTCCTCTGGGAGCCGTTGTTATTATGCTTGTTTAAAATTCCGACGTGCGGCGGTGATATGTCAATTTTCCGTAGTGTTGCTTAATGCTGAATCATGCTGCGATTTCGTTGGTATTAATGGAACGTTTCCACCGATGCAGGAGATTAACCAAGCAATGTGCCAGAAACGTTTACGCATTGTGTGTAAGTAGAAAAGGTTGAATGTAACAAAAAGTCATTGCTGTGGTTTAATGCGAAATGAACTTGTAACAACAATGTTCTGCTACATAATTGTATTTAATTATACAACGCGTGCATTGTTACTCAAGTTCCCTTTTCCGTAATCCGAGTACTCGATATTCCTTTACACGCATTATCAGCTACGTATATCTCTTTATAAAAAGGTCACGGAAAATAGCAGTGTCTTAATTACTTACTCCTAAACAGCTCATACTCCAACATCACTCTCTAATATGCCTGCCGCTAGACCACTGCCGCTCTTATCAGAAAATTATTATCTCCGCGCTTACGTTTTTGTGTTAGTTTGTCAAAGGCTTAATTTCCTAACTTGAAATTTGCCATAAGATTACGAAACACGCGTATAGATTTACGAGTATCGTTGCACAATTTTGAGACGACGCGCCAGAGACTTCCGTCTTCAAATGTTAAATTCGAAGAGGAATTTGAGTTACGCTTGGTAAGAAAATTTCCTTGCTACATACTTGGATGTATACCAAAGTCAAAAATCTTTGCGGCAAATCTTTTGCTTCCTCCTAGAGGAAGCTTTGTAATAGTAAAATTTTGAGTTTCGTCAAAACTTTTGTGTGTGTGTGTGTGTGTGTGTGTGTGTGTGTGTGTGTGTGGATGTGTGGATGTGTGTGTGCGTCTGTGTATACCGTAATATTTCTGGAACTACTCGGTGAATATCAATAAAATTTGACATGCATGTATATTTTTGGATTCTGACTTCGGGAAAAGTATTTATTTTTTATTTTTCTAACTGTTTTTTATGGCCAATTTTTTATTTTTGAAAAACACAATTTTTCGTTTTTTTCAATCATCCCATCGTTACAAACAATTCAGCTAACATGCATTTGAAAGAGAATTAAATTACCTACTTTTCCCCGTTCGCTCCTCGGGATCGACTGCTTTATTCGGCAGATAAAATGAATAAGGTGATTATTTTTTAAAAATTCGTATCTATGAAACTAAACATCATAACCACACGAAAAAAATCATATCGATGGGTCACGTATCAAATTATATTCAATTAAAATTTCAAGTGAATTGACTAATTATTTGTTTAGTAAAAAATCGAAAACTGAAAAAAATCAGGTTTTTTTTGTGCCTCGATTACGGAAGTAAAAAGGCTTTATTACACTTGAGATTTTGGGAAAAAGTAGATATTTTATGTGTCTTGGCTAAGTCCATTGCGCAGCTTTCAAATCCCTATGGTTCTTGAGATATCAAGGTTTCAATTTTTTTTGAAAATCTTTTGATTCCTCATATCTCTAAAACAATGCATGTTTAGTTATTAACCATAAAGAAAGCTATTTGCTGCTAAAATTTTAAACAATTTCGTCGAGCGGTTCGCAAGTAAAGAGCTAAAATGTAAAAACTGTTTTTTCTTAAAACTTTTTCTTCCTCTTATAGGGATGTCGTTGCACGTCGTTGAAATCCCTCCCTATTAATTTATGTCAAAGAGATAGAGAGAGCGAGCGCGCGGGCTAATCCGTCAGGAGCGCGCTCAGATAGCTCTCGGTCTTCAATACGTAAACACGCGACTTCGCTAACGTTTTCCAAGGTTTCGCGAGTTCAAGAGTGCTGTGCTGTGTCTGTGTTTGTGTGTGAGTGTGACGCGAAGCGACGAGGTGCCAGCCTTATAAGATACACCACCCTGCCCAACGGTCCAGGGTGGTGTATAATCTTGCCGTCAGGAGTGAAGGTTTGTGTGGCGCGCAGTGCATGAGAGAGAATGATTGTGCGAGTCTAGATCATCCATGCGGGGGTGATCCGGCGCACGCGACCTTCACATCGGTACACACGTGCGAGCGCGAATATTCTAGCGTCACGGCGAGTCACAAAGCTGTTGCCGATTTGCGTGTTATAATTTCATTTATGTAACCTCACGTTTATTTCGCTACTTGTTAATATATAACACAAGTCTTAATTTTATTTTACGTGATTTTGTCGTCATTTCGAAATCTTGCTTGTCATCTCCGATCTTTGTTCCTTTCTGCGAATACCGCCGCCTCCGCGGACTTTATTTATTAGGAATTATTTAAAGCAGTTGAGTAGTCGAGCACGCGCCAGGCAGCGCATAAACCCAGAAGATAGAAGCAGCTGAGACAGCTGCATCAACGGTGGTGTTTTGCGGGCGTAGAGGAGTCCTCCGCCACATCGATGGAGCGCGATTCAGTTGTTAAAATAATAATTCGCTGCTCGAACCCACACCATATATATATATATATATATATATATATATATATATATACTAGTGGGGCTTCGCCCCCCTGCTCGCTTCGCTCGCCAACTCCCCAGTTTTGGTTGTAGTTTTAATTTTAAAACTATTTGTTATTTATTACTTGGTGTATTATTTAAATGAATGTACAAAAGTATTAAATATAAAATGAATATTTGATCATAGTAAGCACCGTATCTCAGAATTCACGTGCTAATGTTTTTTATCTGACGCTTTAGAAATTCATCATTTAAATTTATGTTTTGTTGGTTTTAAATTAACTTTAAATAATATATTAATTATACAATTTATATTAATTCTATAATTTATTAAGATTAATAACAAGATTTAATTTCTAAGTTATAGCATGCATGCTTTAATTTTTACACCAAAAATTCTTCCAAGATGAGAAGCTACGAGCGGTGCTTCAAATTTTATAGTTTATTTTTGTTTAACTACACAGAATGACTACAAACATCGTTTAACTGTACCAATTGTAATGAATTAATGTTTATTAGAGATCAGGCAAAAACTAAACTTGTGCAAATAACGTAGCTTACATGGAAACATACCAAAAGAAAATTTCACATTTTCTACTAATTTCGATCCCTTTATCTTGAAGTTTTATCTATTTTGTTGCTTCCTCCTAGAGAAAGCTTTGTAATAGTAAAATTTTTCAACTTTATCAAAAAACGGGTTAGAAATCTATTCTAAGGATTTTGGAGTTCAAATCACGTGTTTTTAGAAAATGTCCGTATGAAACTGTGTGAGTGTATGTATACCGCAATATTTTTGAATCCAGGCTGTGAATGTAAACAAAATTTGACGTGTATTTTTGGATTCTAAATTTGGGAAAAGAAATTAATTCTAATTTTGCCACCTAGTTTTCATTTCTTGGCAGTTTTTAAAATTTTTCAATGATATTTTTGTCGCTTTTGTATATCGTCCTATTGTAACAAATAATTCGGCTCTAATGCATTAAAAAAAAAAAACAATATTGTCTATGTTTCCCGCTGGCACTCGATCGGCCGCATTGTTCGACAACAAAATCAGAAAAGGTAATTTTTCTCTAACCAATTCCTGGTAGAAAATTTGCCCCATATCTGCGCAGCATATGGCGAATTTTATGCTGGGTGGCCAGAATATCTTGGAGAATCTGGGCAGAATCTACTCCCAGTGGCGACGGTACTCGGCCGGAATCTGGTGGCGAGCCAAATAATAGTAAGGATTTTGAGGTTATACATTAATTAAAACGTGTTTTCTCCTGAAGTTTCGGTATAATTTAGAACATGATTATAGTCGAAACTCGTTACTCGGGGGTTTTTGAGGTCGCTGAACCCGAATATAATGACGGCAACACTCTCCGAGGTACCTGGCGCATGGGGTGGGCAGTATCAACTTCGCTTCCTAGAGTTTCACGGAAAATTAACAACATATTTGGTTGAGTTTCGTTACTCGGGGGTTTTCGAGGTTGCTGAACACAAATATAGCAACGACAAGGTCCTTCGGGGTACCTGGTGCCCTGGATAGACAGTATCAACGTCGTCTCCTACAATTATCTTAAGAAGAACACCATATCCATGTTTCGTGGACCGAGAAATCCCTGTATAAAGTATTTAACTCAATTACTATCAAATTCTCACAAAACTCCAGGAGACGACGTTGATACTATTTACCCTGGGCACCAGGTAACTAGAGGAGTGTTGCCGTCACGATATTCGTATTCAGCGACCTCGAAGACCCCCGAGTAACAAAATTCGACTAATTAAGTTACAAATTCTAACAATACCCCAGGTGACGACATTAATACTGTCTACCCTGGGCACCAGGTACTTCTGAGAGTATTTCCGTCGCGATATTCGTGTTCAGCGATCCCAAAAACCTCTGCGTAACAAAACTGGACTCATTTCCATCCATATTTACGAAGTTCTTATTTATTGTAGGATGTACACTTTTATAATTTAAGGTTAGGGTCTCTTTTTAAAATTAACTTCGCAGCCAGATTCTGGCCAAATCTGCCAAAATCTGCGCAGAAATTTTTAAAGAATCTCTGCGCAGAAAATGTTTTCAGAACTGTCCAAAAGATAGTTTCGCCAAAAATACGCCATAATGTATGTTTGGTCGATTAACTAAATTTGTTTTAAAGGAATATATATTTTATAATAATTTACGTTTAAAAGAAGCGTTTTACTATAAACTCTTAGAATAATAGGTATGAGTTAATAGTAGTAACCTAACTTTGTACATTCATACATAAAAATTTAGATATGATCACACACAACACTCACTGCCATAATATTTTGCAAGTATGATCTTAAGGTGGGCTCTACCAAACATTTTGACGTTTTCAACTTTTTTATATAATTCTAATACTTTCTCAAATTTTGCACTCATACTTGGTATAAAAAATTTTCAGAAATGTTATAATGAAATATTGTAAAAAAAAATGAACTAATGGTGTTCCGTGCAAAAATCTCTTGCGCACTAGATATCTATATTGAAGTTAAAAAATTAATGGTGAATGTTTTTATTTGTGCCAAATCGTCACTACAGAGCTGGATTCGAACATTCTTTGAAATTAAGATCTAAGTCGTTCTTCGCGCTCGAGATGGCCGACCACGAAATAACTCGTCTATTCTGCGCCAGGGCACCGCGACCCAACAGAAGGTTATGCGCTACGAGTCTATTTTTATTGTCGCGATAACTCTCGAGCCAGTTCCTGTTTTCTTTCGATCTCATCGGCGCCAGAGACACTGTTTCTCTTTGTGCACGAGGCGACTGGCCACAAAAGAGACAACATCATTCCTTCGTGCCAGGGCATCGTGAATTGTCGCATGAACTTAATATTAGAATTAAATTAGACCTTGCATACGAATCTGTTACAATACATGTAGTACTTCTTAACTTTTACAATAATACATCGAAATGTATAATTATGTGAATAAATGATAAAATAAAAATTACTTTAAAAATTGCTTTGAATTACTTCCTATATATTTTCCACTAACCAGGCAGAATCCATTTTATATAACTATATAAACATATTGAGAAGCTGAAAAGTATACGTAAGTGAATAGTTAAGCTCGTATATATATAGGATATAAGCGCCTTAGGGTCGATTTCGCCGGGACTTGAACTTGAAGATGCAATCGTGATTTTAACCGCTCAGGGAGTTCGTTCGATCATTTACTCTCGGTTTGCTGTGATACATTAATTAATTAATAATAAATTATTGATAATTACTGTGGCTGATAGTTAATAAAATATTAATTTTTAACAAGTATATATTTTCAGCATCCTACTTTGCGCGCGCGCTTTGCCATTTTATAACTTCGCACTCACTATCTCGTAATCCATCAGTGCGCATACATCCACTTGACTATACCTATTGGTTATTATCCCGATAGCAAATGTAACTCTTTGCGTAGCTTTTATCGAGGTTACTTTTCACCTATGCATCTCAAGGAAGCCACCGTTGCTTGCAGTTCAAAATCATAATTACAAAGTTATCTCTATGAGAGTAAAAGATCACAAACATTGTCTGCACTGTCAATACTAAAAAGCCAATTCTTTTGAAGCTTTGATCACGGCTCTCTTATAAAGCCAGGATGACGCAACGCTACTACGGCGTAAATCTCTCGACATTCGTTAGTCCGCCTAACAAGTATCACATGTGTACGACGAGAGAATTACCCAACCCATGGGCTAAAAAATAACGATCATAATACTTATATATACAGTGATTAGAAATGCAAAAAATGTCAGGTGGAGACAAGCTATAGCGCTGATTGTGCGGGAGAAATCAGCACCTGGTTGCAACGGGGCCGTAGATCTAACGAGGTGAATAAAAGCGCGCTGTGTTTGTATTATGCGCGAGAGTTACCGAATAGCTGAGGACTGCAAAGATCGGTGATCGGTGGCACTGCATATTTGCATCCTTCTGGTTGCTTTATCCTTAAAAGGATGTCGGTGCTTTAACATTTGATAATGTGAGTAAAGATGCATTGTATAATAGTACTCTGGTAGAAAATTGACCGGGGGCCGTATTCTCTAACTGTGTTAACTATGTAGTACTCGACGCGCAAGCAACACACCAAAACAGTTCACGCATTTTTTTCGTTTTCAAATCGCGGTTTGACCCCTACCGACAGGTGTCTGACCATGCAAAAAGCCTCAAAACTACTGCCAAATCTAAAAACACCGCTATTTCAGCTTTTTTCATAACGCATGTGTGAACTGTTTCGGTGTGTTGCACTATACACATAGTTAACACAGTTAGAGAAAACGACCCCGGATGATTTGAAAGTAGTATAAACTAATTATGATTACGTTAATTAATTTGTGTTTAACAAATTTAGAAAATATATTCTACATTTTATGCTACAGGTAGGGTGTAGGCTACAGGTGAATGCGAACGCATGCACATATCTTTCTATATTTCTCACTCTCAGATACGACACGGTACCTCAGTGATTATACATCGTTGTGTTGCATCGCCTTGTGTCGTGTCGCCTAATGTCGTCTACGACTGAACAAAGTTAGGTCAAGCGTAGTTTCGGAGCAACTTTGTGAATCCCTATTCTGGGCAGAATCTCCAAGATATTCTAGCCATCCAGTATAAAATTCGCCAGATTCTGCGCACATATAGTGCCAATTTCCACCAGAGTTGTTTACTACATGAACAAACTTCACCTACGCTTCTACGATCTGTGCAGAATGCTTAATATTAATTCAAAAAATCAAAATAAAATTTTATACAGAATTAAAGAAGATATAGAAGAGATGTGCCTAGTACGGATATCCGTAGTTATTTTGGCAGTAATATTTTATTAATGTAATAACAATTCAAATCCACAATATCTACTTATGCCCTTGTCTAATTACTGTAAGAAAAAGGATTTATGCTGTTTGATTTATGAAATAAAAGTAAGTACATTTACTAATTATGGCAACATAGAAATCCATAGTAGTCCGGGAGCTGGGGACACTGGCGCATGCATTTTTAGGTCCATACAGTGACTTAGTGATTTCTTATGTTTTTTTGGTCGTATAATCCAAATTTTTTGGTAACCAAACCATCTGATTGGTGTTTTTTTTTCGTTATAAACAATTTATTGAAAATTTTTCCATTTTTCGCAAATAACTTTTTAAATAATTGACGTCCCTGGTAAAAAACGTACCATCTCTCCTTGCCGGTCCGCGAACTTGATGATTCGCCAGCAGATACTGTAAAAAATAGGCGACGACTGGCTAATGCTGGAGGATTTTTGTGATTTCGGTGCACCGTCAGTAAAAAGTTATCGATGGAGCAAAGCGCTCAAGCCATGTGCTCACCTGAGTCCGAACTCTGACCGAAAAACGCGCATTTAAGTAACTTACTTTACGGTGTATACTGTGTTATTTATCAATCTGATTTTTGATTATTGACGATAAAGCATTATGAATGCATGATTGAAGTTTATTGGTTATTTGTTACCAGGGATAGGCCTTTGCGTCTTAAGGCTAAATAGACCCCTTTGTGCACGATTCTAGAAGCCTACAGCACCCAGAAAGTTGTGTTATTTTATAAAATTAAACTTTTTTTTAAATGAGAAATATTAACAAAAATGTTTTATTTTTACAATATATATTTATTTTTATTTAAAAAATGCCTAAGCAGTACAAAAAATAATTAGAAAAATATTCAATTTTTATATACGTCATTTGAACATGCGTTGATGATAAAATTATTGCCATATTATTGAGCAGAGCATTGAAAAACTTGAGGGGGATATGAAGCAGTATAATAGTATTTGACCAATGACTACTACTCTAGTGTGAAGAAGAAGTGGAGTGGGGGAAGGGTCAGTATGGGCCAGGTATACTAAGGTGAATTCTACGAAGGTCTTAGGTAATTATGTTACAGCTCATAAATCTGTCCTGACGTCAACCTGTCTAGGATGCGGAGTCGGCGCCTTACTGTCGCAAACAAGATCGTGAAACGGTCTATCAACCAATACCATAAAATGGCAGATCATAGAGCCTCACATTACAGCGCTAGATATTATCGTTAGAGCTCATTACAAAGAAAACCAATTTTTCGAAATATTGTGGATTGACCAGATCTAGTAATAGGCTGAGCGGGGCTGAGCAGACCCCGTTTGCGCACGGTTGGGGAAACCTACCGGGCCTATAAAGCTCTATTTTTGCATATGAAATCAGTAATCGGGCCTATATTCTGATTATAACAGCGGATTAATATTAAAATTCAGGTAATAAATTTCGTTTGATTGAGAAGAAGGAATTATTATTCTTTAAAAATTTTGATAATCATATAAATTGCAGTATTTTTGAAGTCAAAAAATTTGTATCTTTTTTCATATTTTTTTTTTCATTTATCTTTTTCCGGATTCCAATTGTGCGTAACTTTTGACCAAATCAAGCATTTTTTACGCATTTTTTTTTAAACTGTGTGTGACCGTAAGGCGCTGACTCCGCTTCCTAGACATGTTGACGTCAGGACAGATTTATGAGCTGTAACATAATTACCTAAGACCTTCGTAGAATTCACCTTTGTATACCTGGCCCATACTACCCCTTCCCCACTCCACTTCTTCTTTACACTAGAGTAGTAGTCATTGGTCAAATACTATTATACTGCTTCATATCCCCCTCAAGTTTTTCAATGCTCTGCTCAATAATATGGCAATAATTTTATCATCAACGCATGTTCAAATGACGTATATCTAGAAATACTGGAAATACTTTGAAACAAACATATAACATTATCTTATTTTAAAACAATTTTTGTACAAATATTGCCATTATATGCTGAATTTTCTACCAGGGTATATTGTAAAAATTGAACATTTTTGTTAATATTTCTCATTTAAAACTAGCACGGCCGCGTTGGCTTGCCGCCTTGAATCGTGCAAAACGCTCGCGCTTCGCGTTCTTAATGTCTGTCGGTGCTTATACAGTATTATCCTGTTTTTTTTTCAATATTGTTGTCAAAGTTTTGATTAGTATTCTTCTGTCGGTCATCAACACTATTATCAAAAATACTGAAAAATTAGTAACTCATTTGTATTTGTATCAATTATTTATTGCTTCCTCCTAGAGGAAGCTTTGTAATAGTAAAATTTTAAGTTTCGTCAAAACTTCTAGAAAATACTTGTTGGTGCGTTAGAAGTTCAAATCACGTGTTTTTAGAAAATGTCCGTATGGATGTGTGTGTCTATACCGTAATATTTCTGGAACTACTCGGTGAATACCAATAAAATTTGACATGCATGTATATTTTTGGATTCTGACTTCGGGAAAAGCATTTATTTTTTATTTTTCTAACTATTTTTTATGGCCAATTTTTTATTTTTGAATAACATAATTTTTCGTTTTTTTCAATCATCCCATCGTTACAAACAATTCAGCTAACATGCATTTGAAAGAGAATTAAATTACCTACTTTTCCCCGTTCGTTCCTCGGGATCGACCGCTTTATTCGTCAGATAAAATGAATAAGGTGATTTTTTTTTTTTTAAATTCATATCTCTAATCATCATAACCTCACGAAAAAAATCATATCGATGGGTCACGTGTCAAATTATATTCAATTAAAATTTCAAGTGAATTGACTAATTATTTGTTTAGTAAAAAAACGAAAACTGAAAAAAATGAGTTTTTTTTTGTGCCTCGATTACGGAAGTAAAAAGGCTTTATTACACTTGATATTTTGGGAAAAAGTAGATATTTTATGTGTCTTGGCTAAGTCCATTGCGCAGCTTTCAAATCCCTATGGTTCTTAAGATATCAAGGTTTCAATTTTTTTTTGAAAATCTTTTGATTCCTCATATCTCTAAAACAATGCAGTCAAATGCTTTAAAATTTTATTTGGTGATTAACCATAAAAAACGCTATTTGTTGCTAAAATTTTAAATGATTTTGTCGAGTGGCTCTCAAGTAAAGAGCTAAAATGTACAAACTGATTTTTCTTAAAACTTTTTCTTCCTCTTATAGGTGTGTCGTTGCACGTCATTCAAGTCCCTCCCTATTAATTTATGTCAAAATGATCTATATATATATATATATATATATATATATATATATATATATATATAT
>QLSS01000065.1:538086-558022 GCA_024372645.1 Trichomalopsis sarcophagae
ATATATATATATATATATATATATATATATATATATATATATATATACACACACACATATACACACACACATCAGTATGACATATCGTACATGAGTACTGCCAATCTTTGCGCAGATGGCTTGCTTAAACGCAGTGTTCACTTTTCTAAAAGGATGAGGTGCGACAAGTGTAAAAAATATATAAGGAGTTTATCAATGAAATGGCACATTGCTACTTATGGTTCAGTTTGTACCATTTGTGATCGAAAATTTGCGTCTAAGAGATATTTGACGCAACATATTAATTACAAACATTAATATATTGTAAAATATTAATAATACAATTTAAATATAAATAAAACTTTTCTTTTGTAGTTGCCCTGTACTCAATTCCAACTTATTCAGATCCACAATATTTTGTATTATTTTTTAATTGCTCATTCAGCAAAATAATCGAGATTGAAAATATTTAAAAAAGCATTAACATTGTATATTTAAATAATATTTCATCTATTGAAACTATACATTTAGTTGGAGGAAGCTACGTGCCAATGAATTGGCAGTGGTTTTTTTGTTTGTAGATATTCTTAAAATATATCTTATTTTAATTTTATTTTATTGTAATTTCAGATAAATAATACAACACTTTTGTATCGCAGTTTTCAAGAGGAAGTAAACGAAAGGATGATATTTCGTTTGTGGGATTTCTATTAGAATATTAGAAAATTGATTGTTTAGGTATTTAGCATAGTTTAGAGGGGTGTGGTAAGCTACTTAGAGCTTTTCTTTAATATCAGCAATTTTCTTTATTGAGTTTAGGTTTATCTAGTTCAGTATATACACTTGAATTTTGAAAGTGAATTGTACTGATTCAGCTTAAAAGATTTAATTAATATAGCGTACGTCGTTATATGATGCCAAATTACACGGATTGTATTCGGTGATTACGTATTTCCTAAATTATACATTTTTTATAATTTAATTAAAAAAGTGGTTTAATTTTGTATATATGTATGAGATGAAGGCCAAAATATAACTTTCAGCTTTTAATAATATAGGAAAATTGCTGAAAATAATTGGGTTGGATGGGCATGTTGCACCGAAGTTATTATTGAATTTATGTATCAAAAAATCGCTTTTAGAGTAGTGTATGTCAAAAAGTCTTTAAAAAAATGTTTTCCAGGGTAAAAAGTTGTATTTTGAAAATGTTTACAACTTTTATATTTAACATTTTCATGTAAAACGTAAATCCGTAATGTTATATGGCAAATAATTGGTTTTTAGCTGTAAAAAATCGATTTTGGGCTGTAAACTCGAGTTATAAGCATTTTCATAATTTGATATCAATAGAAAAAAGTTGTATTTTTTAAAGATCTACAACTTTTCCGTTTAACTTTTTTTTGTAAAATGCTTGGATTTAAAGTTACAGCCCAAAAATCGTTTTCAGCGATGTTTGAAGGTGAACGCATTTTGTATATATCTTAGGAATCAGGCCCAAAATAGGACCGTCAGCATACTATTATGAGACGAGTTCCCAAAAAAATTTTGAGCCCGATTGACTTAAGTCTCAGAGATAATCGCATCACAGGAAAATTTTTATTAAAAGAACGCTTAAAAATCGAACAAATTGTGCCCTCATTTCAAAACGACGTAGAGGATCGGGATAAAAAAAATAGTTTTTTAGCTTTTGCAAAAGGAGACTTCTAAAATTTCAGCCCGATCGGTCGAAAATTGCGTGAGATATCGCATCTCACAGATTTTTCGTACACGAAACTATAAGGCACTTCCGTGTCGCGGTCGTACCTAAAAAGTCTAATTTTATAAAATAAGCCAGGGCTTGCTGCCACTGAGTTGTCGGCTCGTCTTCAGCACGAACCGCGAGTGCGAACCCGTCCTCTCGCGCCACGCGTTACATTGTACCAATATCGTGAGCGAATATATTTATCACCTTACAATAGAACACAACGAATCATTCTTTATTCCGCGACCTTAATATGTCCTTTCGACGAACCCGGTATAGTAAAGCCGATTACATCGCGGCACGGCTACAGAGCGCGCGCCTAGCTAGACAACTTTGTACGCTAAGAAAGCGCGACGTGCGTAGCTTTGTACGGAGTCGGCATTGCACCAAGTAATCCCCCTCGTTGAGGCGACAGCATCTTTGCGGCTGTCGCGCTAAAGCCCAGTTGCCCCGTGACAGTATATACGCTTCAATTAATAGAATGTAGGCTGCATTACAATGCATACTCGATTGAATTAACTTATCACTGATGCAAAAGAAACCGCATGTCATCGTGTAAAATTTTCAAATGATAATATCTCCTTCCCAATCATACCAATGCATCACCTACTTTCTAATGTTTATCTCACTGTCAAAATCAGGACCTCCTCCACGTGTTTAAGTGGAAAGTCGAGTTTTTCTTAGCAGTAGAAAAAAACTACTCCTTTGGGAGAAAAAAACTTTTTTTTTCTCTAAGGAGTAATTTTTTCTGGAAGAAATTACTTTCTTGGAAGGAAAAAGTCTTTTCCTCTCAAGGGAATAATAGATTTTTCCTCACTCTGAAGGCTATCCGACTATAAGTATTTTCAATATTTTTGAAATTTTCAAAATTTATGAAATTTATGAAATTTTTGAAAAATTTTAAAGTACAATAAATAATTAAATAACCAAAAAATACAAATTTGTTTTACTTTGAAAAGTCTTCGAATTTCCCATTCTTTTAATAAGCATGATAAGTGGCCTACGGCGCCCTCGACTCCCACTCGTGTTCAAAATATCACCCTTGCTAGAAAAAGTCAATTTTCCCCCTAGTTACACAATATACTAATTTTTTGTTCCTTGATTACGGACGTAAAAAGACCTTATTGCACTTGAGATTTTGGGGAAAAGTAGACCCCTCGTAGGAAATTGAGGCTAATATGGCCACGATATACCAAATTTTATGCCCAGTAGCCAGATTATGTGGCATATCGTGGCCATATGTCCCTGTTAATAGACGACGGTAAGTGGGCATGATATGCCATAAAATTATGGCGAACGTTTTATACATGTCAACCTAACCTTGCACATATTTATGCATATTTACAAACATGACCACACTCAACACTCACACTGAAATGTACACTTTTTATGTGGTTTTAGATATTAGAAATTTTAGGTTAAATTCGTGTGTTCAAGATTTTATTAATGATGAAGTGTAAAAGTGATGATCTTGATAGATATTCCCAACTCAGTGTTCAAGTCAGTCGCAGGCAGTATTCATCGTTATACTGCCTTATATGCAGTGTATTCGTGCAAGATGTTTAATTTGTAGTGTAGATGCTTATTTTATTATGTAGGAACAGACTAGTGTAACAATTTTTGCTTGTCTGTCTTCACTAGCTGACCCACACCGAACCCCATGGCTCCGAGGGCAAAATTTTCATATGGGTGTTTACATGAGAATTTAAACTACTGCACTTGAGATAAAGACAAGTGGATATATTGTTTTAACAGCTTGAAATAAATCGCCATGCAAAATTTCATCCTTCTAACTATGATAGATTTTAATTGAGAGCAAAAAGAATAATTGAAAAAAGTAATCATACAATCATTGAGAATCATTATAATATAATATAATCGTACGATATTTTATGACACAACGTCCGTAATCCGAAATTTAGAGAGTGCATTTTTGTAAATCGAGGTTTACGCCAGGGCGTGTCATACAGTAATAATGTTTACCGCAATAAATCAATAATGATTACCTGCAAACGTTTTGCGCTTATTAAAAAAGTCACGTTGTCTACATGAAGCAATAAAAATTGAAGCGCCATGAAAAGGTATACCACTATATTAACACGTTCGAAATTCGAGAAAACCCTATAGCTGCTTGCAGCATGTGTAAATAAGTGCGGCTGATATGTAAGGGAAGAGTGAGCTGTGCGAGCATGCTAACATGCGCGGCGAAGAGGGTGTGGTGGGGGGAGAGAGCTGCCGCTTCTTTCGTGACGATCGGTCTGTCGCGCCGCCGTGACTGTCGCTGCTCGCCGATTCACTCCCCAGTAAAATGTGTACCCAGCGAGCCTATAGAAGTATTCACTTAAAAAATTTTAGTAAATTTCCGAAGCCAGAATTTCTAAATTGTATGAGAAGTAATGTAAGCACATAACTGATTTAGACAATAATTTGACAAAAAATAAATAAATTGACTCGGAAAAGTTCGTAATTGCGTAATTCAAAAGACCATTCTATGGCGTGAAAAACTAAAATCCTTTATTTTAAATAAAATAATTCATTGAACTAAACAGTATGCCATCCTGATGTTTTGAGTTTTTTAATGTAGGTTTTATATTTAAAGATTTACCTAGGATAAAATAAACGTTCTTTATAGCACGCTAACCTCAAAATCGACAACAAAGTTGGCATTTTGAGGTTATCGTGCTATAAAATATCGTATGAGACTGTTGTGGGAGGTGTTTTTCTACCTTGCTCGATTTTCGAACTCGCTTCGCTCGTGCGAAAAATCTCGAGCAATGTAGAAAACTATCTCCCACAACAGTGTCATAATATACTATTATATATTGACGTCCGAATTTTCTGATTATAAATTACTGAATTTCTGGGTAACGCATAAAAACGCGTTTTATGCATAATGAAATCTCTTTTCTAACAGTATACATGAGTTTCTTAAGGAGCTCGATTAATTTCTATGAATCATTATTGAATTATATTTTTTAGATGTTTCGGAGACATTAGGACATTGTACGCCTGTCGCACAGGCATAATAATCATCATCGAGTTCTTTTAAAAGTACGCCTAGCGTACTGAAGTAACGACCCTTTTCTTCCCCCCCTTCCTCGCGCTTGCTCTGATGTAGTCATTAAAGTTTAGACCCATACGCTAAGCTAATTGCTTATTTCTGACGCTATACCTGGCATCCAACATATTAAGACGTACCTTTTATCTTCAAGCTAATCTTGTCACCTCTCCAGCGCCATCTATCGGCTGAAATTTTCTCCAATAAGAAGCTTTGTTACATCATTCGGAGAGTCAGCCTACGCCCCTCTTCCTAGCGCTTATCTTGTATATTATTTTTTCCTGATAACAAGACTAAGGAGACAGTTGCAGTTTCGACTTGACCGCCACGGGAAGCACACCTCAGAGATCTCTTTTCGAGTGTCAACCTACGGCATATTTGTTGCTCTTTAAGTTCGTTTCATTCACAAGTTTCTCTCTTTCTCTTCACAATTAGGTTCTCTTATTTCATTTTTTGTTTCTTTTCACAAGTTTCTCTCTTCTCACTAGATTATAGCTTAAATTTTGTAATAATTATATACCGTTAATATAGATAAAATTTATTTGCTTCGAACTTGAAAATATTTATTTCTCAATTTGAAGAAATCGATATTTTTGAATTCAAGCTGAGGAACTTACGATCTGCCTCCAAGTCCAGCATCATGGAACTCACGTGTCTGGACAAAGAGTTTGAAGCTAGCGCGTTAGACATTATTCATATAGTTAAAGATTCTTTAATAAAAGGAGAAAAGTCTCTTAAACTGCCAATGCTCTACCTTATGGATTCACTTTTCAAAAATGTAGCAGGTCCATATTACACATTCTACGTGCAGCATATCGATCAATATTTTGCCACGTCCTTGACTGCGCTAAGTCAGAACAGCTAAAAGACTAAGAAAACTCAAAGACAGCTGGCAATCTTTTCTTCCCAAGAAAATCTTAAAGAAGTTAGAAGATTGGATGATGCTCTATTGCATCAATCAAGAGGGGCAAGCCCTGATGAAGGAGATTTCAAGACTTAATAATCGCTTAAAGAATATTGATCAATGCCAAAGAAAAAGAAAAGTAGAAGAGACGGCAGAGTCTCAGCAAGAACAGAGTAATAAGAGACGTTGCTTGGATCATTGATAACACCGTTTATAAAGAAAATTATTTACACTATTTATAGCTTATTTTTTTAAATATGTATAACATCGGAATTTTTATTTTGATATTTTTTATGTATATTCGTACACACACGCGCGAGCACATGCATATATGTGTATGTATTAATTTTATTATTCATTTCACATTATTTGGCTCATCGAGCCGAATTTGTATCCTAAAAGGCGTGGACTACAACTAATAGTAAATCATCACACACTTTTAATGCGGCCAATATTCCTGGTAGAAATCGCAACCAATTATAAGCCAAGAATAAGCTTAAAAGTGTCGAATTAGCTTAGCTTAGCTAAGAATATTGGCTTATAATTGGCTTACAGCGACATCGTTTTAAAACAAGAATAAGGTTATTTTAAGCTATTGCTTTTAAGAAAGGATATATAACCTTAAATGTTCATCTTGGAAATTACGAAGTGTCAAAATGACAAAAAATAGAAAATAAAACACCTCATGCATTTTATAAAAAAGAATAATTTATTATATCAATAAATTATGTACAACCCTGGTAGAAATCGCAACCAATTTTAACCCAAAAATAAGCTTATAAGTGTCGAATTAGCTTATCTAAGCGAAGAATATTGGGTTATAATTGTCTAACAGCGACATCGTTTTAACGCAAGAATAAGGTTATTTTTGCCCATATTGTTTTTAAAGAAGAGATGTAACCTTAAATGCAAATAATAATGCAGCAAACCAAAAAAGTGCAGTAAATATTGATGAGAGTAGGTACAGTTTTGTTACTAGGGGGTTTTTGGGGTCGCTGAATACGAATATCGCGACGGCAATACTCTCAGGAGTACCTGGTGCCAAGGGTTGGCTGTATCAACATCGTCTCCTGGAGTTTCACGGAGAATAATGACATATTTCGTCGAGACTCTTTGATTGGGGGTTTTTGAGGTCACTGTATACGAGTAAAGTGACGATAATCGCTTTCTAGGTATCTGGTGTCCAGGCTAGACAGTATCAACATAGTCTTCTGGAATTATCTTAAGTATAGCACCATATCCATGCTCAGTGGCCCCAGAAATCCGTGAGTAACGTATTTTAATTAATTACTATTAAATTCCCATAAAACTCCAGAAGATGACGTTGATACTATTCACCCTGGCACTAGGTACCTCAAGGAGCGTTAGTGTCACGATATTCGTGTTCTGCGATCGCAAAAACTCCCGAGTAACAAGTTTTAGCTGAGTATGTTTCAATATCTCTCAAAAATGCAGGAAACGACGTGATACTGTCCACCCTGGGCACCAGGTACCTCAGGGAGCGTTGCTGTCGCTATATTCGTGTTCAGCGACCTCGAAAACCCCCAATCAACGAGTCACGACAAAAAAGTCGTTAATTTTCCGTGAAACTGTTGGAGACGATGTCGATACTGCCCACCCTGGGCACCAGGAACCTAGCAGAGCGTTGCCGTCACGATATTCGTGTTCTGCGACCGCAAAAACCCCCGAGTAGCAAAACTGGACTTATTTCCATAAATATTGATGGAGTTCTTATTTATTGACTCTTTCGCTGCACTTTATACATATAGATTATGGTCGCATTCGATCCGCATATTAACTCATTATAAGCTTAAAATTGGTTAAAAATTGGGTTATTTTTAACGAAAGAAATAAGGTTATTCTTACTAAGCAAGCCAACGCCTAAGCTAATTCTTCTACCAGGGATCATGTCGGTCTCAGAGTGAAGCGCATAACTTAACTAGACAATGATATTTATTACAGTAAATTTTATTTTTATTTAATAAATTTAATTTCAAAAATATGTCATTGCGTAATCCTACATTATATTAAGCACGATCAATTTTTCTCCGGGCCAATTTTTCTCCGGTCACATTTTGAAGTAGCTCATTTTATCTTGGTTAGGTGTTCATTTTTTAAAACTTTTTTATCGAAGTCAACCGGAAGTCAACCGGAAGTCAACGGGAAATGACCGGAAGTGAACCAGAAATGACCGAAAGTGGACCGGAGGTAAACCGGAAGTGATAAAAAATGACAAAGAGTGACCGAAAAACGACGTAAATAAATAATATAAATAATAATATCTGTAAATATTATATATACCTTAAATTCATCTATATACTATATACCTTTAAATGATCTTTTACAAATGTTCCATCAAACTGAAAGTAATTCCGTGATAATTTGAAGACCTGAACAAAAAAAAAAAAATAAATCGTTAACAACATAAGAGTATGCTTCCAGCGTCTGCCAACAATATATATGTTGCCCAACTCTCACGGCAAGGACGTGCTGGTAAGGTTTATTTTTTCGAGGGTCATTCTAGCGCTGCATTCAAACGAATGCTGCAGCCGATTTTTACATTTCCAGCGCTGCATTCAAACGAATGATGCAGCCGATTTTCACATTTTCAGCGCTGCCGACCAAAGAAATGCTGCAGCCGATTTTCGCATTTCCAGCGCTGCATTCAAACGAATGGTGCAGCCGATTTTCACATTTCCAGCCCTGCATTCAAACAAATGCACAAATTCAAATAATACACTTACGCATTGACTAAATTTTCCAGGTCTCCAACTCCAACAAAATCACTACATAAATTTTTGCACCTTTTTGCATTATTTTCAGGACCATCACTCATGATTATTTTCAAAATATTTTACAAAGAGTAGTAGATTTTTATAATCAACCCATGTATATTCATTAATAAATTAGATTTAAATTATAATTATTTACTTTATAATAAAAAATTAAATTTTCTAAATTGTAAATGTCATAAATATATATTTATATTAAAACAATTTTTAAGCTATAATTTAAACGAATAAGAGGAGACAAATGTATATGTATGCGTATATGTGAGTATGTGGACGTGCATGTCTGTGTATGTGTGCTAATCTTTCACCTATTCCTTCGTATCAGGTGCCGAATATTTTCTACCTGCTTAGTTCTGCAAAAACCATAACTGTGTGACACGTGTTATGAAAGTAATTACAATACGAAAAATGGCTGAAAGTATGTATTCATTTTGTATCCCTATAAATATTTATATCTTCTATACTTATATTAATTTATATGATTATTTCAATTTCTAAGAAAATACTGTAAGAATCATTCGTGAAGAAAACAGTAAAGATTCTCTAATGGATTTTGAACAAACTTTATTGAATACACCAATGAATATAACATCAAACAACCTATCCAAAACTGAAAGAGACAATAAATTACGTAAGTATTTTATTTTGCATCTTTATTAAAGATATAAAATACTTATTTTTAAAATTTTATACATACATGTAAATAAATATATTTTTTTTTCATTATTTCAGAAAAAAATATTGAAGTTCAAAAAGATAGCAGCAACAGCAGTACGTCAATGGATACTAAAAATAAATGTGATGATCCTGAAATTAACAAAACTCATCAAACAAATAATCAAACTAGTAAGTTTCACGTTGTTCTTTGTGTGTATGTAAAGACATAAATATGATATTTGTTGTTAAAATTTATGAATTTATCATTGAAAATATTTTTAAAGGGATATTTATATGTTATAACTAACTTATAAGCTCTTTCAAACTCAATATTAATAAAAGTTAAATTTCGAACATAATCAACAACCGTGATTATGTCAGTTTTGTTTATACTGATGTAAACTACCACTACGATTTTTTTGTTATATTCTAATTAAAATACCAAACGTTGTAAGTGTTGCGTTAACGCAATAACGACTTTTTATTACTTAACTATTTACTTAACACAATAACTATTCATAAAAGCTTAGACTCATTCTGAAAGTTTGCAGAAACGTTTATACTGTTAAAAGGTATCTACATAAATTATTTGATAGTCAAAGTTCAGCTCGACATCTTACTTTTATTAATATTGAGGTTTGAAGGGCTTATAAATTAATTCTACCATGTATACATCAATTTAAAAATAGTTTTAATGAAAATTTAGAAAATTTTACAAAAAAATAATATATTTACGTCCATAGTGAAAAATGCTTCCTCGAAGACCCTGTTAAAAATAGTCTATGAGAATCGATTTAATTCTAAGCTGTATCTTAATTCCACTTTTTGTATAAAAACATGATTAAAATCAACAAGATCAATAGGAGTCTATAAAACTCAATATAAAAAATCAATAGCTAATACCAACTGATTGATTTCTATTAACTCCAATAGTCTTTTTGTTTATAAAATTTTATTGACTCTTATCGATTTTAATAAATTTCTATTACAATAAGTGGAATTCAGATTTCGTATAGAATTTTTGATAATTCAATCGATACATATTGACTATTTTTAGCAGGGGAGCTTCAAATGAATTAAAATGGCAAAATTTACAAAAAATGCGTAAGTAGCCAACTTTGAACCTTTGTAACAAAGCAAAATGAACTTAAAACAGACAACCTAAAGGACATGTTCCCAAAGTTATAGCAATATTCATTTTTTTCATCTTCCATTTGACAGAGAATCACCCATATAAATACACACACACAAACACACACACACACACACATATATATATATATATATATGCGTGTGTGTGTGTGTGTTTGTATACACACACATAAACATACAATAATTATCAAAACTAATAATTTATTAATTTCAAAAAAAGAAAGAAGACCGAATCAATCCAGCAATAGGCATCAACAGCACAATAATCATAATCAATTTAAAAACAAGAAATGTAAATACTCTTAATTATTAACAAATTCAATAAACAATAAAAATATTAATTTACTAATTATAATAAAATAAATTTCAGATAGAGGAAACAAAGGAGGAAGAAGACACAATTATCGAAACAATCATAATAATTATAATTATAGAAATAATTATTCTAACAATAGAAATCATAGATATAATAATACAAATTATTCAAATTATAATCAAAGAATGGAAAATAACCTCACAACATTAATGAAGGCTATGATTAAAGCATCGAAACATATGTAAAAGGAAAAAATACAAAAACATAAAAAATAAAAATTCACTTTTATTCTCATATCTCGCACATACCTTATTCTTTACAGCCGTTTCGTCAATAAAATCAATTTTAATCTGTTCTTATACTAAACTCCTCCTACTTTCCTTTTTTATCTCTACATTCATTGCATGTAACCTCCTCCACTTTGCCTTTAAGCTCCTCCCTTTCTAATATGTAGTAGTGTAAATATATGAGTAATCCCCCTGTTAGAAAAAGTTAATAGAATGTCTGATCGAGCTGAATAAGGAATCTTAATATCATTTTTTGGATTTAGGTCGATATGAGCCAATATAGGTCGATGAATGCCTATAAAAACTCTATACAAAAAATAACAATTGAAATCGATATATCTCGAGTCTCTTTATTTCAATTATAAGTTTTTGTATGAAGTTTGATCGGTCTATATCGATCCATATCAACTTATGTCAGATTTTATCAAGACCTATTGCAAAAAATGAAATTAAAATTCACCATTCAAGTAGATAAAATATTTTATCGATTTGAATGGTGAATCTTATTCATTTTTATCGGGTTGAATCGGTTTTTTAGCAGCGCCGCCAAACTTTTAAAATTAGAAAATATACCAAAAAATGCTATAACTTCGTTCACAAATGTAGCACACTATATAATAGAAAATTCCAATAACATTGCCTGTATAATTTCGTAGATATCACGGTATACATATACACACACATACATACGGACATTTTCTAAAAACACTTAATTTAAATTTCTAACACACCAAAACGTATTTTCCAGAAGTTTGACAAAACTGAAAATTTTACTATTATAAAGCTTCCTTTAGGAGAAAGTAATATAAATCATTTATTCGAAATTTAAAAAATGTACATTTACTTTATAAAGTATGGCATATTATCCAGTAAGGACATAAATTATTCCTCAATAATAAATAACATACAGTTAAATTTCACCAATAATTTGGACAAAAAATATTTTTTTTATAACGATCTGAAAAAAAGCTGCCAAATCATTGGCACGTAGCTTTCTCCAACTTAATTTATAGTTCCAAAAAATAAAATATTGTTTTAATCCATCATAGTATGTTAATACTTTTTTAAAATGTTTTAAAAAAATTTTCTGTATGCAAACTTAGATAAATACATTGCCTAATCATTATATTGTTAATTAAATTTAAAATTAAGAACTGATATTTTAAATTTTACATAGAAAAACAATTTTTGCCAATTAAATTTTTTCTCCGGATATGAATAATGATAAAAAATGAATTAAAACTCATATGAAAATTAGACCTCAAAACCACCTAATACTATGCATTTTCTTGAAACATTCTGGATTTTGTTAGCAAGTTATAAGTTTTAACAAAAATAATGATTTCAGCGTGAGAGATAAAAAAATATAATCCCTAATATCTTTTGAATTAATCTGTGTAATAAGCTGCAAAATGAACTTAACCGACGTAAATTACATATCTATATTTTCCCAAATTATAAGTTAATTTAAGCCTTTTTACTCCCGTAAACGTTGGACATAGAAAACTCAGTTTTTTGATTTTTGATTATTCACTCAAAAACTAATGCATGGATCAACATGAAATTTTAACAATTCATAAGTATTGTTATTAAGCATAGTCATGGATTTTTTAAAGGTATTGTATCAATTACTTTTAAAGATATGAGAATTTTGCAGAAAAAACGTTTTATTGAATAACAAAATAACTATTAATGCAAAATAATTTATTTATTTTTAAAATATAGGTATTTTTATACGCTATTAGTTACATTTGATCGCATTTGGAAAATTTTATTTCATCATAAAAAATAATAGAAAATAAAATTTTTGAAATTTGAAAATTCACAATAAAACCAAAATACATTGATCGATATTACATTATAGATATTACGGTAAACATACACACATACACACACACATATATTCATACGAATATTTCCTAAAAAAATGTATTCAAACTTGTTTACGTAAATTACGTATCAAAAACATTTATCACACTGTAAACGTAATACTGTTAATATTTAAGATAAGTCACAATTTATTTTAATTGCGAAAAAATATAAAAATTAGAAGAAATTACTTTTTTAATAATTTTGTGACAACTATACCTGCATTTTTATTTTATTTTAAGTATGAGTAATGCAATATTTTCAATGTGTCGAATTTTATTTAACTATTATATCAATTTTAAATTAACTTTTAACAAATAGTAGTAATTTAAAATTGTTCAATGCGATAGGGTCATAAACGAAATGCAACCGAGCGAGCGTCAGCGAGCGAGGCATTTGTCGCTAGTTCAATAAATTAATTTTACGGGGTGTGGTAGAAATATTTTCCGTGTTCGTTAATGAGGGAAGAACCCGGGTGCTGTCTGATGGTCTAGACGCCAAAGCACGCCTTCTAATTTTTTCTCGGAAGATCAACTTATGACGCTTGTATCGTACGATATTTTATAGCAGTGACTAGTATTTTCCTGTGAGGTCAGCGCCCGAGCGTAGCGAGGGCAATATGCACGGTGCAATAAAGGACTACTTATGCCACTCATAGGCGTGACATAAACGCGGAAATATGCCCCAGAAGTGGGATTTTTAAGGTTTAGTGTGGAGTTTGCTGTAATTTCACCAAATTAATACTGTTTTAAAAATGTTAAATTTATAGATATTCCAATTTATTATCGCGGATAATAAATCCTCATAAAAGCGGCGGAGTATATAGGGTTAGAAGTGAGTGAATCAAAAACAAAGTACATGATTGTGGATAAGCTAGGCATCTGCAGAGAAGAGGGAGATCTCAGAGTTGGGAATTTTACTTTTGAAAAGGTTAGCGAATTCAGGTATCTAGGTACGACCATAAATGATAGAAACGAGATTAATGTCGAAATAAATAAGAGACTCCATTCGGGTAATGCTTGCTTCTACGCCGTGAGCTATTTACTTAAGTCAAGGCTGTTGTCTAAAAACGTTAAAATAAGAATATACAGGACAATAATACTACCGGTGGTTCTGTACGGGTGCGAAACGTGGGCTCTCACTAAGCAGGCGGACAACCGTTTTAGGGTATTTGAAAATAAAGTCTTGCGAAAAATATACGGGCCGAAGAAAGATGAGGAAACCGGGGAATGGAGGAGACTACACAATGATGAGTTACACAATCTGTACGCGTCACCAAATAGTAACAGAATAATAAAATCACGCAGATTGGGATGGGCAGGGTACGTAGCGAGAATGGGAGACGACCGTACGGCAGCGCGTGTCATGAAGGGCAGGCTGATGGTAACGCGACCTCTAGGTAGACCTTGACGCAGATGGGAGGACAACGTAAAAGCGGATCTAGTAGAAATAGGACGGGTGGGTGTCAATCGGAGGGGTGTATCTTCGGTGGGGTTGACACAACACAGGGCAGCGTGGAAGGCTTGAGTAGATGAGGCGATGAACTTTCGAGTTCCAAATGTTCCAAAAGTGGGCTTTTTTAGATAGAGCGTGGAGTTTGATGTACAAGTAAAAGCGAGTTAGCACGAGCCGAAGACGAGTACTGTAATCACACAAGGTCTAAAGCCCACTTTTGAAATTATATAGAAATTGTAACACGGCAAAATTTCGCCGTGTATAACAACGACGTTTGACGCGGTCGGGGTAGAGTGTCTCAAGGCTACCTGTGTGAATGAGAGAGTGAACGTGTTTAAGTGCGTCGTTCATATTTCAAGTGAACGACGAGAGAGGAGCAGTGGCTGCGACGGACGAAAAGGATAACGCACGTCGCCGACTCGTGAGTGAGAGATGCGAGGAGACAACGAGCAACTTTGGCGCAGCAGCAAAGACCTTTCACCTCGCTTTCAAGTCGGCCCCGCGCACCGGTAGACAGCCGATGCAGGCGGAGCCCTTCGTTCGCCATCTCCCGGTACTGTGTGTTAGTGTTCCATAATCGTCGGAACGGGACTGCGTGTGCTGCTAGGAAGTGCGATACTGCGATTTGCGAAGCGTCGAAACCATCATGACGATCGTATTATTTACGTACTAATTGAGGTTAGATCGAATGTTAGTTTGGAGCATGCAGTAGTTTGGAGTTTCACTGTCAAGTCAAAGTATAAATTTGTAGATCATGTCTAAGTCCTTGTGCAAAAGGAGAAAATTCAAAATAATTAAAAGTAAGGATGATTCTATCAGAACTATATTGCGTATACGCCGTATACCCCCCCCCCCCCCGCACGGTACAGTGTGTGCTGCGCTGTGCATAGCCCGTGTGTGTTGGTGACGGTAGCTCGGGGCATCAGCAGCGACGAGACTGCAACTGCTGGCTAGTACTTAGTAGACGGAGGGTCTCGCGACTTAAGAGCTTAAATGTACTATTGTTTAAATATTTAAAAAATAATTTCATACTTTGCTTTTCATTAAAAATATAGGTATCTATTCCTGATTCAAGATAAAAGTATTGTTCATCTGTCCGCAAAAAACCAATTTCGCTATTTTCATCTTTGTATGTGATGTTGCCCTCACCAGAAAAGTAATCTTCTAATGTTATTTTCTTTAATTTGTCATCTTCGGGCAAATATAGTTCTGATAGAATCATTCTTACTTCTTATTATTTTGATTTTTCTACCTTAGTTCTCGAGCGGGCCGTCGGGCTGCGAAGCGTCGACCAATCAGCTCGCGCGTGGTACGGCGGCTAGGGAGAGCAGAGTGGTGGCTGCGAGCTGCTAGCGCTCGAGCCGGCACTCGCCTGCCCCGACTGCTCGCGAACGAATGTGCCTCAATTTGGAATTTAAGGTCAGTGAATCGTTTTTCGTTTTCTCCCGTTGTATCCGTCTTGCGGGTGAACGGCAATTTCACGTTCGGTTTCGCGAACGAAAAGGTTATCTCGTGTGCGCGTTAGTTACCTTCGGATCGCTGTCTTTATCTCTTTATCTCTTTGTATTGTGTTCCGTCGAAGTATCGTGTTGTCTCGAGTAATAAGCGGAGTGTAGAATTAAGGATTTTTATCATAGAAGTGTAGTTATTTTGTGAATACGTAGGTAAATACTTGGCGCCGACACGGGCAATTCTAGAATAAGTCGTTCGGCGTTTGCGGAATTCGCGTGCGACATAATGGTGTGAGCGAGTAAGAGAAGAAAAGTGCGAGCAAGTGTGTGATCTGGCTACTTCTCGACCCTTGAGACGCGCTCGAGTCAGGCGGGATATATTTCGTGTACGCGTATTTGTTTGTCGGAGTTGCCTTGGTTCACGGGTTATCTCAGCAAGTTGTATGAGTCGATTTTAAATTTTAAGAATTTACTAAAAATATACAGTTCCGTCTGATAAACCACGTGTCTCTATTATTCCGAACCACCCTCTCTCCTTACCGTTTTTCGGGGCTACAGCTAGCCGAGCAAACCACGTGCAAAAATCCCTCGTGCCGGGAAACAAAGACTCGCGAGACTCTGGCGCTTACGAGGAGCGCCTGGCGCTACCGGGTCATTTTCCAAGTTCCGGATGAGGGATTGCACCGTAACTGGGATATCACGAAAACCCCAGTTACAAAATAAAATTCAATTTTTATGTGTATAATATTGTGACCGAGCCTGAACGTTGCGCGATTCGAACACCAAGAATCGCGCATAGCGACCTTAGCAACGAGATCAACGACGTCGCGGATGTTATTGTTTATAGTCAGTCTGGTTCTCACAGCTGTTGAGAACAGTTGTATTTACGTTCAAATAAAGAGTCCGAGTTCAAGAGTGATTTTCTATAAATAACGTGTTGATATTTTATTACCCGAACCCGATCATAACATTTTGGGGGCTCGTCCGGGATATTAGTGTTTTTGAGTGATTATTTTATGCATCTTCGATCTGGCAAGATGCTTCCAAGAACACCACACAAGCCGGACGCATCAGCACAATCCATTGATAATTTACGAGAAGAAGTGGATATATTGAATCTTGAACAGACGAATCTAAAGGACACAAATGTTACACTGAGAAAAATTTCGTATCAAAATTTATTATTTTTAAAATAAAAATTACTATATTACATAGTAACCGTGGGATATACTCAATTTATCATAAATTTTACTATATTTATATTAATAATTATTACCTATCTAATAGTTTTTATAATCAGTATGGGTTAAAAAGTATAACTACATACTCATAAAAAATGCTATACAGTATAGTAAAAATAAATAATTTGAGATTTTACTGTAACTTTGCATTAAATTTTGTTACTGTGAAAGGAATTTTTACTACATAAAATATCAATTTCTGTATTTTAATATAGCAAAATTTGCTCTGTATATAGTAAAAACTAACCTTTTATGATATTACTACCTAGTTGTTGCGATTTTTTCTATATAATATAGTAAAAAGTGTTACTTTTCGCGAATGTAGCGCCACCTTGGGTGCCACCGTCGCATTGGGTTAGATTCTGTTATGAACGTAAACGTACGCTAAACACTGGTGAACAAAGTGCACTGATTGTTGCGAGCATCGATATTCATCACCGAAAAAAAGCGTGATAAAGAAAAAGGAGATCGATTTCTCAGATTACTGGTTTAGTAATCAATAGCGTGAGTATATACTTGCTACTTTTTTTTATGTATCATTCGTATCTGACGTCGTTCAATTTCCTAACCTCAATCCCTTTCTCTTTTCATGCCGGTAATGTGTGCTTTTTTCATCCTCAAACTGGGCATTTTTTGCTCTTAAAGTATGAAAGAGCTAGAGGACAAACAGGTAAACCGTCAAGTTTTTATAAAGTATTTCTGAAAGTTAGTTTTAACTGCACTTATTGCACCATTTCCAGTTAAACTTAGATTTGCAAGTAGAGATAGTTGAAAGGGCTGGCGCTGGTGGTGTATTGCAACCACTCAACAACAGGCAACCTGGACCAAATCCTGTTAATGAAGCTGCGGATAGACCCATCACTACCGTGAGTTTCATGTTGTATATATTATGCCTTATAGACTAACCAGTAACAGACCTGAAAGTGCCTCAGCGTAGCGAGCCATCTCACAGTTGTTTATTTATTGTACATATGAATGAAATAAATTCATATACCAAATTTCAAGTCTATATCTTATATAGAACAAAAGTTATGATCAATTGTATAATTGCAGCGGTGCCTTTTTGCACGTCGCATGCGCATGACTGGGAGCGCGAATGTCAAACGGAGAGAACCACTGACGACAATATGTCCGTCTCAGGGCTCTCCTAACTCTTTTGTAATTCTTGCCCGAGGTACACGCGAGTGCGAGGAGTGCCTTCGTGAAGTGTATCATCATTCGGAGCAGAGGAAGAGGAAGACGAAGAACTAGTAGCAGGAAGAGAGAAGAGAGAAGATAATAGTGTTAGCGTGTGGCACTGCTGCGTCAGTGCGGAGTATAGGGCTAGTGTGAGTGTGAGAGTGAGAGAGAAAGTACGAGTGAGGAGAGCGCGGGCCAATCCACGCCGAGCCGAGCTGCGCGCCGTCGGGACGACGTAGCGCCGAACCGCGTATGCTATCCGAGGGCCAGGAGCGGTTGTTAGCGGCCGTCGGGACCGAGCGTACGAGAGTGGGGGTAGCCCAAGCGAGCGCCGAGGAGCGCGGTTTGCTCCCGCTCGGGATTCAGGTTGCAACTCCCGATAGAGACGCACGCACCGATACCTTGCAAGTAGAGTAGAGTCAATTTCTTGTTCGATAGTTTTACATCGTGTGGGTTAGAGTAAAATCAGGGCACCCGTGTGGGACGCGAGACTTCGTAAGCCATCCATCGGAAGAAGAGCGGAGAGGCCAGAACGAGAGGACGACCCGGAGACCCCGTAGCGACTGCATCCCGAGATCGAGAGGAGGACGCTGCTGTACCAGGGTCATCATCGAGAGGTCCACTGCCGAGCCATCACCGTCGTGCAACTACTGAGGGCGTAGAGAGAATGTTTAATGAGGGGATCATCGAGCGCTGCGCGAGCGATTATACGAGTGCGCCGGTTATGATTGCTAATGGGGATGGAACGTATAGGTTCTGCGTGGACTATCGTGATCTTAATAAAGTAACGAGAAAAGACGCGTATCCCATGAAAAATATGGATTCCATTCTAGATCGGCTACGTAACGCGCATTATCTTTCGAAAATCGATCTCAAACAAGCGTACTTTCAGATTCCGCTCGCGAAAGAAAGTCGGAAATACACGGCGTTTGCAGTTCCGGGTTCGGGGCTATGGTAGTTTAAAAGAATGCCCTTCGGCCTTTGTAACACCCCTGCGACTCTGCAGCGTTTGCTGGACGTGTTATTCGGGCCAGAGTTGAAACCGCACGTATTTAATTATTTCGACGATCTAATAATCGCGACGGAGACGCTGGAAGAGCATTTATATTGGACCGAGAAGGTGTTGCGGAGATTAAACGGGGCAGGCTTAGTCGTGAACAAAAAGAATTTTGCTGACCGAGTGTGCGATATTTAGGGTTTTTATTGGATCAAGAAGGACTCCGTCCGGATCCGGATAAGATTGTACCAGTTGTCAATTATCCGGCTCCGAAAAACGTGAAAGCCCTGCGCAGATTTTTGGGAATGGTCGGCTGGTACGCGTGGTTTATTGATAAAGATTCGGAATTAAAAGTGCCGTTAGCAAAGCTCCTCCGCAAGGGCCATAAGTGGACTTGGGGAGAAGATCAGCAAGCGTCGTTCGAGGCGTATAAAAAGGCGCTGAGGCACCGATACTTGCGAGACATTTGTGACGTGGCCAGCTGGCGAGATAGGAATCTTTCGCGAGGCTCGAAAGGCCAGCACAACTAATTTTTATAGAACGGTTTCTCCACGTTCTCGGAGGAGGTCCCGCCGAATCCTCTCTCCCTTGTTCGGGTTCTCGAAGGGGTAATCGGAAAATAATAATGCAAATTCTCTAATCTCCTTCCTTTATTCTCGCCTCTACCTCTATTCCGCTACAATGTAATTCTAACAACTCGGTTTCTCGGACACAGGACAAGAAAAACGCGGCACGCGCGTCTCGGCGTCGAATGCCGCCGAGCTCTCCGAAGAAGCTCTCTGCTCTTTGTCCCGTCCTCGCACTCGCGATCACACTCTCTCCTATACGCTCCGTTGGTCCCGCCATAACTATCTTTCT
>QLSS01000065.1:558032-572670 GCA_024372645.1 Trichomalopsis sarcophagae
CTCTCTCTCTCTCTCTCTCTCTCTCTCTCTCTCTCTCTCTCTCTCTCACATGCAGTCCTCTCTCTCTCTCTCTCACATGCAGTCCTCACTCTCTCGCTCTCCCGAGTTTCGCCCGATATGAACTAACGCGATATGACTAGCCTCTGAGTATCACGTACTTATCCCCGGTGTTCGCACGACGGTGATGGCTCGGTAGTGGACCTCCCGATGATCACCCTGGTACAGCAGCGTCCTCCTCTCGATCTCGGGATGCAGTCGGCACGGGGTCTCCGGGTCGTCCTCTCGTTCCGGCCTCTCCGCTCTTCTTCCGATGGATGGCTTACGAAGTCTCGCTATCGGGAGTTGCAACCTGAATCCCGAGCGGGAGCAAAGCTCGCTTGGGATACCCCCACTCTCGTGAGCTCGGTTCCGACGGCCGCTAACAACCGCTCCTGGCCCTCGGATAGCATACGCGGTTCGGCGCTACGTCGCCCCGACGGTGCGCAGCTCGGCTCGGCGTGGATTGGCCCGCGCTCTCCTCACTCGTACTTTCTCTCTCACTCTCACACTCACACTAGCCCTATACTCCGCACTGACACAGCAGTGACACACGCTAACACTATCATCTTCTCTCTTCTCTCTTCCTGCTACTCGTTCTTCGTCTTCCTCTTTCTCTGCTCCGAATGATAATGCACTTCACGAAGGCACTGCTCGCACTCGCGTGTACCTCGGGCAAAAATTACAAAAGAGTTAGGAGAGCCCTGAGACGGACATATTGTCGTCAGTGGTTCTCTCCGTTTGACATTCGCGCTCCCAGTCATGCGCATGCGACGTGCAAAAAGGCACCGTCGCAAGTTTTATAAATGCCGTTTCCAATATTCAATGGTCTGTTACTGTCTAGTCATAGATAGGAAATAGAGTAACTTCTACTAAAATATATTTATATATAACTCTAAATAAATTTACTGTTCAAAGGGTTGAAAAGGTACCTCCAAAAAACGGTTAACGGGAAGATTATTTTAAAAGCTTATAAACTATATGAAAGTGACAAACTACCTGCACCAAATAAAATAAAATCTCTACTTGTGAGAGAAGTGATAGGCAGAGAAAAGCATCACATATTAAAGAATACCACTGAAGGGGACAAACCACCTTTAAACCCTGAAAAAAAAGAACACAAAGAAAAATTCATAAATTTTAATAATATTATTTAAAATTTGTTTATGTTATATTTACACTAAATACCTTCAATTTTATCATGCTGAAACCTTCATTATTCCTGCTGGCCCATTGTGGCACTCGGTGCAAGAATTTGTGAACTTTTTCACTGTCCGTAAGATTCCAAGTGAACGGATGGATCTTTTGGGCTGAAACTCAAGGAGGATACTTTGTACACTTGTAGTTTTGGTATGAATGCAGGGATTTTGATTTGAATGTTTAGAAATGATTTGGCGATGAAAAAACTGACTTTTTTTATTTTTTTCGCTTATTTTAGCATCTATTTGTGTGTAAAACAATTTCTTAACATTCAAATTAAAATCCCTGCATTCATACCAGAACTACAGATGCACAAAGTATCCTCCTTGAGTTTCAGCCCAAAAGATCCATCCGTTCACTTGGAATCTTACGGACAGTGAGCTGAAATCAGTAATAACAACATTTAGAGAAAATCAAGTTTAAAGTTTATAAAAATTGTTGAAAGTGTAACTTAAATTAGTGCTTACCAAATACTTTGGGGTCAAGTTTTCTATGTTCCACACACATAGACCTTGATTCTCAGCAATTATGAGGTATATTCACTAATACCTCTTGGTTCTATACGGCTTTTCTTACCTGCAAACAAAAAAAGGCATTTCATGAATTTTATAAAAATTTGATAAAAAGGATATTTTATCCTTGATAATCATAACACTTTATACTTATCTTTTTTCTTGGTTACTGTGTTGAACCTCCAAGTTGAAACTGGTGGAAAATTACCAGTCTAACCTCCAAATGTTCGATCCGGGTGCTCCAGTCTCCGTAGCAGCTTTTTCTTCTCTCACTGCAGTCTTCATGGTGTCCTTGGCAACTTTGCCACACACTTCACTAAATTTTGCACGAATTGCTTCACATGCACACTGAGTCATGCGTGTCCAAGTCCAAGCGCCCAACAAGGAACCACTGCTCTTCTGTTGTTCTTCCATAAGCATGGTTCTTGACGCCAACTTTTCTTCATAAGTTGATAGCTGCCAGCTGGCCACGCTTAATGCATACAACTTAAACTTGAATCCTTATCCTCAAGCGTTATTCGTCAAGTTTAACTTGACTATGGCATTGTTTGCAAATCAAAAGTTCCTCAAGAGCAGGAAATAGAATGTTAATATCAATCAATCTATTCCTGACCTCAGAGGTTCTTTCCGCTGCTGGAGTTTGTATCTTCCTTGCTGATCTTGAAGGTCTTGACTTGTTGGCAGGTTCATCCTCACTCGTTAGTCCTAGAAATCTTCTTGGCCTCTTACGTACTTCTTGTCTTGATCGGTACTCGCAAACCTTCCGTTGGCATCTCGATTATTACACATATTTTTCAAATCACTAAACTTCACACTTTTTTAAATAAATTCACTGCTCTGCTTTTAGACTAACACTTCACCTATTTTTACTTTTTAGGGTTATAAGCTATAAGCTATAACCCCCAAAACACTACAAACACTACTTAGATTAATTTAAACACACTTTTGAAAAATATCAGCTTTTTTATGTATTAAAACATCAGCTGTGTTTAGTCAGTGTAAAACACATCCCAGGACTATATCAGCTGTGTTTTGAAATATTTGCTGTCTGCTAGCAGAACAGCAGAACGGTCGCTCTCTGTCCTTCACCGATACATGCGATTCTAACCTACCCACAGGTGGCGCGCAGGCGCGCGATATTTGAATTCAAATAAATGTCCCTACGTTTTAATCGGAGCCTTATATAAGAAGCAAAACTAGAAATTTATATCGAAAATAACGCAAAAAAATCTTATCAGTACGCTCAAATTTATTAACTAAAACGTGTACGCGGAGCATAATATACATATATACTACGGTAAAAAAATAGTATTTTCAACATTTACAATGAAAATTTTATTCAGATTAAATTTATAAAACTAAAAATAAAAATTATTAGTCATATTAGACAAAAAATGAAAAATACGCAATTTTACGAAAAAACGATAAAAATTTTGTTTTACTATTTTGCTTATAACTTTGCGGGAAAATTTTTTTATAATAAACAGGTTTCAGGAGCGTATTCTACGGAACATTTCCTGTCAAAATAAGAAATAAAAAAAATCGATTTTTTCGAAATTTAAAAGTGGTTTGTCCCCTGAAGATGAAATTTTGGATAAATTTGTATATGTACAAATATTTCCTTTAGGATAAGCTTAAAATTTTAGCTACATTTATTAACAGTTTAATTTTCTTATTCCTTTTTAAATTTTCAGAATTAAAAAAGAGCGTTTTGAAATATTAGCTAAGGAAATTTGTACGATTTTTCCGTCAGAACATCCAAACGTTTATTTTATTCCATCAATCAAACAAGGTGATCAAATTTTGACAGCTAACGGGAAGTTATGGCATCACTATAACTATACAAAATATGTATTAAGAGAGAAAAAGTTGCTGCGTCAAAAAAATAATACAAGACAACCTACTGTAAATTTGGTTCCTGGAACGATTGATCCAATTAATGCAGGTAATACTTTAGTTTTCATCGTAGATACACAAAGAATCAAAAATTTAAGTGGTTTTAATAAATATTTTCTTTTGTAAGACGATGAAGATATTGTTTGTCTGACCGATCATCTCGAACCTTGGAACGAAGTAGTTTGCAGATGGGAAAGATCTCATGGATTACGAAGAGCTTTATTAGTTGGAGCTGACGCATCTGTACAGGATTATATGAGCAAATTCCCATGTCTAAGAGTTCAAACAGCAAATGAGTTGGTATGATGCACATTTCAAATATTATATTTAAGAAAAGTAACCTGTTCACTGTATCAGTTATTAAAATAATTTATTATACATTTTTTAGTTTTCTATTGATTTCAAGATTTTAAAACCTGATAAGGAGTTTATTACAGTCGCTCAATGGGCAAAAATTAAAACGCATTTGATTAAGTGCTTGGGTTACGCTAATATACAGAGTGTAGAGGATGTTATTCTCCTTGGACTAGTAAAAAGTGGAGATTTACAATCAGGTCAGTAAGATCTCTATGAATTCATTAGCGTGGATTCTTCACTTATTAACACAAACACATAACACTATACATATAATATTTTTGACTATCCTGGTAGAAATGTTTATAGGCTGTCTGTCCCCAGTTAAGAATCAAGAGTGTTAAAATGGTGTGGTATGGCTTTAGTGTTGTAGCTTGATGTATATGCGTGTACGATTAGGTAATGACTTGGCCAGTTAGTTTTTGGCTAGTCACTAGTCTGCTTTTTCACTGTAGTTTCACTGTTCAATTTTCTACCAGGGTAGAACATTGTTTAAAATATTTCTTTACTAATTTTACGTATTTTCTTTTTGCAGAAAAAGAAGATTTCATAATTTTGTACCTTCTTTGCCATATAATAAAGCAGAAACGAAGCGAAAAAAGAAAACGCACTGAAAATGCAGTAGCACCTCGAAAACTGTCAGTGCAAGAACGTCGAGAAACCTTTATTTTGAGAGTCGAGGTGAGTAATTTAATTTATCTATGACTACAGTGATTTTCAGTTACGGGCTACGATGAGTCCAGCTATGAAGATAGAAAGAGATTATATATATATATATATATATATAATCTCTTTCGAGATAGAAGAAGAAGAAGATAGAATTATATATATATATATATATATATATATATATATATATATATATATATATATATATATATATATATAATTGCGCGCGCGCGTGTGTGTAGTAAAGTCACTTAGAATTTTTGGCATTACGTCGATACGTAAAGGTGTCGATACAATGTATTTTGATGCTGGCGTAATTTGTCGTGTGGGCGATTGCGAATTAAAAGAAAACGAGAGGAAGAGAATAAAGTATTTTTAAGCTTATTTTACTTGAAAATTAAATGTTTTTCTTCTATAAAATATTTTTTAATTTCAAAGTTATTTGTGTAAATAATAGTATAATTTCATTACAGGCAGCCAACGAAGTACAACCAAAATTATTGGATTTAAAGCAAAGGTATATGCAAAATCGCGATACCTTCCAACCCGTAATTGTTGCTGTCGGTCAACCGTCTCGAATTAAGAATTATTATGTCGTCGTCAATGACACTTTGTACGCTGTAGATAAAGCCTTGACAGCGATTGAGTTAGCCTTAAAAGTATTTCTTTGCTTAGGCTGTAAATATCCACAAAATTCTGACGTTATTTGGTGTTTTTTGCAGAGAATTTTGTTTAATATTGACTTAACTTGTATCTGTACAACGATGCCGGTGATAATTTGTTATGAGTGTAAATTTAGTTTTGAAAATTATAAATCGTTATTTGAACATATTTCATGTTTACATTATTTATTAAATAATTTTCGATGCATTTTATTAATGGTCTAGGCATCCCGTGCAGTCTTGCCTCTTTAACAACTGCTTCGATAGAGGTGCGGTTAAACGCTCCCTCTATGTCTAGAAAAACTCCCACCATTACCTCCCCGCTTTCTAGCTGCTCCTCGATGCGCCAAAACGCTGAGTATAAGGCAGTCTCTGTAGAGAATCCCGCCCTGTACGCATGCTGGTTAGGGTGAAGAGGAAGCACGGTTAGGATATCGTCTTGAATAAATCTATCCACCAATCTTTCTAGTGTCTTGAACACAAAGGAGTTAAGACTTATAGGTCTATAATCCTTGACGGTGGTGTGACTTGACTTCCCTGTCTTAGGAATAAACACAACCTTGGCCGTTTTCCATATTTCAGGTACATGAGTCAAAGCTACACTTGCTCTGAAGAGCTTTACGAGGGGCCAACCAATTCCTCCAGCCCTTCTTGAAGGAATGCCGGGTAGATTCCGTCGATGCCCGGCGCCTTGAAGGGCTGAAAGTTCTTTATGGCACACTTGACCTTTTCCGGTGTGACGACCTTCGCCGCCAGGTCACATGCCGCCCTCTGTTGCCTATTCCTTCCCGAGCTCTCATCCCCCATCTCGTGGGAGAACCAAAAGCCCGGGAAGTTGGCTTCCAGAAGTAGTTCTAAACACTCCTCTTCCGAGGTTGTGTATTCTCCTGTAGGCAGTCTGATTGCTTCAAGCCATACCTCAGGATTTTTCGCGAGTATCCGGAGGAGCTTAGCCGCGTCTGGATATCTCTCGATATCTTCGCAGTAGTTCCTCCATCCCTTGATTCTCACCGCGTCGATGCGGTTTTTGTATAACCTCTTGGCTTCTCTGTGAATCTTCCAATCGACACTATTGCAGTTATTCTTGGCCCTGCTAAAGGTCCTCCCCGTTACACGTCGCAGATTCTTGAGCTCAGACATCTCAACCATGAGGAGCTTTGCGCCCTCCCAAGGTCTTAGCCGGGGGATAATCTCCTCCAGCCAGTCCCTAGAAAAGGCGTTGCTGGCTACCACGACAATGGACCCCATTTTTACGAAGGAGTCATCGAACTCGGGCCACGGTCCATTGGGGATCTTATCGATCTCTGTCTGGACCGCCTCGCTGACAAGTGCTAACTGCTGATGCGTCAACTCCTCGTCAGGATATCCCTCGCACACGACCGCGCTCGTGAGGGGGTCCACCATCCTGGCAGCCATTATTTCAGGCTCCACGTTGGGTCGTTTTCTGGCGGTCTGATCCGCCGGCGAAGTCGAGTCAGCGTCCTTGCGCCGCTTGACGCCTGGAGTTCTCCCGTCCCCGCCCGCGGACACGGCAGTCAGGTTCTTAGGGAGAGGGGAGGGAACAGATCCAGAACTGGGACGCGTAGCGCCCCTAGCTCCAGGAGCCCCCGCCTCCCTCTCCCGTTTTCGCCTCTGGGCCTCCTTCCTCCGTTGTGCTCCCGAAATTTTTGGTCACAACTTCAGGGAGCGAAGCCCGTCGGTTTTTATGGCCCCCCGGGGGGTGTTGGCCCCCCCCCCCCCCCCCCCCCTGGCGAGATCCGTGTCAGAGACACCAGCAGTGCGCGTGTTCGCTCCTGCCGGCAGACGTTGCAGGTTCACCCCCATGCCGACCTGCCCACCCTGAGACGGCTCCGGGTTCCCCGAAAGTTCCCCAGAGCTTCCACCCGCTACGACCTCTGTTAGGTTCTGCGAAGAGTCCCCAGTAGTTGAGGCCCCAGCGGGGTCACTATTCAGGTCTTTACTGGTGCTAGCGGTCCGGGCATCGGGTCAGTGTGTTATAGGCAGTGTTGCCCTTAACACTCTTCCCCTCCAGTTTCGCGGTGGGGTTCTCCACCATCAACTGACTAGGCGGTGCCGCCCTGTAACCTTCAGCTTCGCTCCCCCTTCCTCCCTCATCTAAGTTTTTTAAATTAGGTTCCATAAAAGTCCCACGAGTAGCTAGGGAAATAGAGGTCCGCCACCACAGTTTCTTGGTGGAATGAGTGAGGGAAGGTTGGGTGAATAAATCAATGTACACAAATTTCGCGGGAAAAAGACGACTTGCCTCAGCGTAAAAACTCTCGCGAATAAGAGAGAAAAGCCGGGGCAAGCGAATGATTTATTTTAAACAACAAGGAAATTCTACAATTGAAAAGAGACTCTAAATTAGATCAAAGAGAGAAAGAAACACAATTACAATTGACGCAGAACAGGAAAGAGACTCTAATAAACCAATAATAAAAGAGAGAGATAAAGAAACGCACTTAAATTATACTATCGCCGCGAGGTACCTTAACGCATGTTGGAGAGCTCTCCTACCTGAATCGCAAACGGGACGTGGACGGCGCGACGTAAAGCCCTGGTCGCACGTGGATGAGATGCACCTTCCTCGGTCGCAGGATGCCTCGACGTCTCGAGGGAACCAATCTTGGATCACGGGCAGACCTTTTCAGCCCTGCCGCGTAGGTAGCGATCGCCGGGTGGAGATCGGCACGTCGAGGAAACTCGCACGTGGCCGAAGTCCCAACACTCGAAGATAACACTCAAACAGCACACCGCACGCAAAATTGCACTCACACACGCGACGCACGGAAATACAAAAAGGAGAGTCGGTCGTCCTGAAAAGGACGTTAATAACGACTCTATTCGCACGCAGTTAATATAGGATTATTCGCTAGGCGCAAACAAAGAAATTCGCAAGGACGACTGATAACTCGAGAGGAGCTGTCAGAACTGAACGACACGTGCTCCCGCGCGCCAGAGCCCGCGCAAACGGCAAAGGCCCACAGCGGCGCGCGCATGCGCTCGACCGCTCTCGCCGCAACGCTCACCGCGCTACGGCGCGAAATTCAAAATGAAGTAAGCGACTCTGCAGAACCCGAACAAGAACATTAGTACACGTTCCAGTAACTTCGCAATTTATTCCTTTACGATATGTTTTAACAAAATTTTTTGAATTACCTGGATTATACTATGAAGTAATGGAGTATTTACAAATGTTATCGATTAACGATCAAATTATAACTAATTTAGTGCAGGCTGATTACTGGAGAGAAAGAATGTCAACGTTTGATCAGAAAATCGTTTTACCATTGATCATGTATTTTAATGACTATGAAAATAATAATCCGTTAGCTTCTCATAAGGGCATAGCTAAAACTGGTGCAGTATATATAAGTATACCTGCACTACCACCACAATATCACGCCAAAATCGAAAATATTGTTTTGTTTATTCTATTCAATACTCTCGATAGACAAGTTTTCAAAAATTCAATTATATTGAAACTGATAAAAGAAAAATGTATTCTACACGATATACATAATTTTCATATGGCAAAATATATTTGCATTGATGTTATGCATGACCTCTTAGAAGGTATTTGCACATACGACATTGCATTTATCCTTCAAAACTTTATTTACGTTAAAAAATACTTGACGTTAGAAGCACTTAATTTAAGAGTTCGTGGATTCGATTTCGGACCAGGATATAATGTAAATAAACCTACAGAGGTAAATGAGAAATCGATAAAAAAATGTTGTATAGTTATGACATCTTCAGAAATGTTATGTTTTATACAAAATTTCAATTTGATTATTGCTGATTTAATACCTTCAGATAATGAACATTGGAACATGTATTTGCTTCTGAAGTAATTAGTTACTGTTGCAATGAGCGACACTTTGTACTCTTCGACTCATATATTATTAGAATCAATTGTATTTCAATATTTGTCACAATGTACGAATCTTTGTAATGAATTGAAACCAAAACACCACTTCCTTATGCATTATCCGCGATGCATGCGATTGTTTGGTCCCTTATGGAAAATAAGTTGTATGCGTTACGAAAGCAAAAATCGAGAAGGGAAAAATGTGTCTCAATGCACCACTAGTCGTGTTAATATTAATAAAACAATTGCGATTAAGCACCAATTAAACCTAAGTTATAGATTTTTGTCAAAGGAAGTAAGTGAGACAATATTTGCATCAAAAAGTCATAAAACAAACTTATATCTGAGTTGGAAGATTACAATAACTTTTTTCATTTTATGAATAAACATAATATAGTAAGTGTAAAATCAATCTATTATTACGATAAAGTTATTAAAAAAAACTATTTTAGTAAAATTTACAGATTCTGGGCCCATTTTTCAAATAGTTCATGCAATCATTTTTGATAATTCAAAATATGTATTTATAACAAAAAACTTGAAAGATGGTTTTTATGACGAAAAATATGAAGCTTTTAAAGTATTCAATCTAAATGATTTCGATTGGGATAGAGTGGAAGATAATGATATTCACTATCGCAAGATTGTAAATATGGTATTATTATCAAATGGCTATTATTATATATCGAAAAATTGGATATAAATAAATAAAATAAATGGCATTTTTCTAAACAGATTTTTTCAAATATGCGATTTTCAACGAGTATGGAAATGTCATCTCGGCTTTTCTCAGGCGACAAACGATACTTGTTAAAAACTAGTAAGCGTAGAATATAAGAAGAACAAAAAATTCAAAAATTTATAATATGAGAAAGAATTTAAATATTTAGCCTCTGAACAAAATAGTAAAATAAATGCCAAATAAAAAATAATTTAAGTTTCAGAAAAATCAATTCAAATTTGCCACCACTCATTGCCAAGATGTATGTAACTTTTGCATCTAGGTGGCGTCGCAGGTTTTTTTTTCAGGCAAGTGACAAAAATACTGATCATTTGATATATAAGGACGTTTCTTAACGAGTTTCTTAAGCGAAATAACATGCGTACGATTAAGCGAGCGAATTATAATGCGTTGTTTAAATTAGGTTAAGTTAGGTAGGTAGGGTTAATGAAGACGTTTGTCGATATTAAAATGAAATGAAATTTGTTCGAGTTGTTTCTAAATCTGCAATTTAAGAAATCCGAATCAAAAACTGAGGAGAGATCAGCACTGACAAACACAAAGCAGTTAAAAAAAATGGCTGACTATGTTTTAAAAATTTTAATTTGTTTACATCGTATATATAATAAAATTTAATAAATTCTCTATATAAAAATTGTTATGTACGAAATAAAATTTACTACAGCACACAAACAAAAAATACTATATTATTATAGCAAAATTTTCTACATAAAATTGTAATTTTTATTAAATTATATATAATAAAATTTAATAAATTCTCCTTATAAAAATTGTTGTGTGCGAAATAAAATTTGCTATAGTACATAAATAAAAAATACTATATTATATTGTATAATTCGAATGTAATCTTATATAGCAAAATTTGCTACATAAAATAGTAATTTTTGATAGATATCGAGTATGTCAAACCGTTCCTATATTATATAGCAATTTTTACTATATTTTTAGTAAATTATACTACGATTTTTTTCTCAGTGTACCGGACACGCACTAATGTTCCAAATCCAACACTGATGGCTGCTATTAAGGAAATAAACAACTTGAAGATACAACTAGAAAATGAACATGCTCAACGAAAAGATTTGGAAGACCGCTTATTTCAATGTTCTGTGGAAGAAGTAAACCTTTCCAACAAGCTTCAACGACGGGATCAGGATTTTCTGTCCGAGAGACAGCTTCGCGAGAACTATGAGGAGAAAATGAAGCACCTGATTAAAGACAACGAGAGACTGCAACAGTAAATCGAGGCAGAACGGTCAGAGTGGACAAGGAAACAACAGGATTTCGAACGTCGATTAACTGAGCTAAGTCGTTCAAATATTTCTAACACAAACATGTACATAAATTCTGGTATAGAGACTGGCACATCTGATAGGTTAAGGTCTAATAATGTACATCCACTGGACACTACACAATCAACACAATGTATTAATTTAGGTTATAATCTCAAACTGGATACTTATGATGGTACAACACCACTGCGTGAATTTCTGAATCAATTTCAATTAATTGCTAGGGCAAATAGTTGGGATAGTGCAAGGATGATGATTGCTTTAGCTGCTTCTTTACGGGGAAAAGCTAAATCTGTTCTTGATAGTTATAAAGATACTGATCCAATAGGTTTTGATAAGTTAAAATCAAGTTTAGAATTACGTTTTGGTGATGCACATTTTGCTCCAACGTATTATTTCCAATTTCAGAACAGGCGTCAACAACGGGGTGAAGATTTTCCAATATTAGCTGCTGATCTTGAGAAATTAGCTGGTTTGATTTATCCTGATTGTCCTTTTAAAACTCAAGATAAAATCACCTGTGCTCAATTTGTAATTGCTATTTTCGACAATTCAATTCGGAAAATTCTTCAATTAGAAAGAATTGATTCGCTTCCAATTGCTCTGGCAAGAGCTATGGAAGTTAAAGTTATCGAAGATCAGAACAAGCGACTTCAACATCTAGCTCAGAGAAATAATTATACCTCTTCATCATTTCCAAAGAGTGTTAGTTCATCATCTCAGCCGTCAGGCAGACAGAATTTTCAAGATATTTTAAAAGGAAGTGTTGGAATTGTGGTAAAAAGGGACATTTTAGGTCTAGTTGTCCGACTTTGTCAACACATCAGAGAAACTAGGTTATGTTGAACTTTCTGGAGCGAGTTTAACTGAACTTGATAAGACTCCAACAAACTCCCACTCTTATCGGATTGATTGCCATGTTGGAAGAATTAGTAGGAACTCTAATAAATTTTATTTTAATGGTTTAATTAATGACAAAGCGTATTTTTAAAGTAGATTCTGATTCTGATGTGACTATTATAAATCCAAAATTTGTTGAGTCAAAAGATATGAGAATTCCTATTAATTTTACAATACTTAAGTATCCAACTGGAGAAAAGGTACCAGTTGAATTTTAGATTTCAGCGTCGTTAAAATTGGGTGATCATGTAGCTAATTTAGATGTTTTTGTTGGAAATATTATTGATGATTGTATACTTGGAAGTGATTTTCTTGGTGCAACTGCAGATTTAATTACTAAAATTATTTTAAGTACTCCAAGTTCAATCATTAATAAACAAATTTCAAGAATAGTCGATTCTAGTAAGGTTGTACCAGGCTCATTACAAGAAATTTTTGACAAGAACTCAGAAAATTTGAATCAAGATCAACGTCAGGAGTTTGCGGATTTTCTACACGAATTTGAAGAAATTTTTCAAGATTATGACGTTACTGGAAAATGTAATTTGATTGAACATAGAATTCAATTGCACCATAATTAACCAATTAAACAACCTATTCGAAGACCCCCTATTCATCAAATTAAAGAATTAGATGAATGTAAGGAGTCATTGAAGAATCAGATAGTTCGTATTGCTCACCTGTAGTTCCCAAGAAGAAGAAGAAGGATGGAAAAATTCGTTTTTGTATTAACTTCCAAAAAATTAATGCAATTAGATTAAAGATTCGTACCCTTTACCAAGAGTTGATGATACTCTTTATAAACTTGTAGGATATTCGTGGTTTTGTACATTAGACTTGAAGAGTGGATACTGGCAGATCAAGATTCGGTAAGAGGATAGGAAAATCACGGCTTTCTCAATTGGAAAAGGTTTATGGCAATTTAAGGTTATGCCATTCGGATTATGCAATGCACCAGCGACTTTTCAACGTTTGATGGAAATAATGCAAATGTATAAAAATCAACACTTTTTGGAGAAGCCCTGGCAAAACTTTTTTGTTCTATTAGGCGGGCAAGATACTTTTAAAATCGCATTTATCGAAAATAATTGAATTGCATTACTTAATATTAATAGTAATGCCTTGTTAGTAACGTAAAATTTTTTTATTCAAAATTGTTGTATTTTTTATTTCAAAACTACCATAGTTTTATTGACATTTTACATAATTTTCCATAATTCTTTTAAACTCAAACCTATACATGATAGACATTCGTGGTTATATGGCTCTAGGCGATGATTCCACGTTGTTTTTAGATTATTGTATAAAAAATTCTATGTTTAGAAAATGGACGGTTGTCAATTTTTTATTTACGAATGCATATTGTTAAATTTGAAACAAAATCAATAATTTCTGCATTCAATTTTAACTTCAAAATTCAAAATTATTTTATACAATAAAATAAAAGAAAAATAAAAATCAACGCGCCTGCGAAGCGCGTTGTATAACTATTATATAATGTATTTCCTACAGTACCTCTTGGGTGACGTGGAAAACTGTCATTTCTGGTGAAAAATAGCTCTTTTGATATGTTTTAAAATTCAGGCATATGCACATGAATTGTTTTGGCCAAACATTTTTTAACAAAATAATTTACAAAAAAAATAACACAAATAAATAAAACTCAATGAGTAACTAACGTACATAAAAATCTCTTAAACTAAAAAAAACAGATACAAAAGCCTAAAACCTGTTGATATACAAGCGCTTCGCCATATTTTATACATTACAAAACGTAAATTATCGTAACTCTAGAGACAAATAAGATATAAGAAAAAAAAACGCATAACAGAAGTTTACATACTGATATCATTTTGCTGTTAACACACGTAAGACGTTGGTTTACACATTTTCTAGCAGATACATATACAGAGCATTCTTAAAACACGGACGCTTATAAAGACGACGAATCTCCACAGGTGTCGCATTCGACAAATTGAAATTTTACGTACAAATAGGCCGGTGTCTTTGTATTTCAAAACTTGGCCAGAAAGCAGAGGGTGCGAAAGTCCCGCGGGTCAGTATATGGCAGTATCTCTAGTTTCCGATATACCGGTGTGATATGCTCGTAGATTTTGGTTCCTGCTACGAATCTGAGGGCTAGGCGTTCTGACATCTTGATAGCTTGAAACGCGGGGTTTTCCGGTAGCCCAGCGCTCCCTAAATCTAGTCTCGCGCGCCGTCACACCCCAATGCATACACGGCAGCGGGCCGCCTCGGCCCAGGGCGCCAGGCATATGGATGCCGAGGATCCCGCGATCCCCTTTCCGTGAGAGCGCCACCGTGTGTTGGGGCCCGGCGGCGCGGGAGTTGAGCTCGGCTAGCTCCAGGAGCGGGTAGAGTATCGATCAGGATCGTGGGTTATAAAACTCATTAAAGCTTGCTGCGGGTATGATATGTCGTATTTATTTCTCACTTATTCTTTTAACAACCAACGGCAACCCGCCGAGAACCTACGGCCT
>QLSS01000065.1:587670-610045 GCA_024372645.1 Trichomalopsis sarcophagae
GAGAGAGAGAGAGAGAGAGAGAGAGAGAGAGAGAGAGAGAGTCTGTGAGAAGGCTTAAGATCGAGAGAGACGTGCACGTACCGATCAGCTGTGCTGATCAGCAACGTCGCACCCCCGCTAAGCTACCCTCACCCCCCTTGATGCGTCGAGAGAGATGAGGCCCCGCCAACAAAGCAGTCCCAGAGCAACCTCGAACGAGCGAACCTAACGAGTGTATATTCAAGTGTATTTCTACTTTATTATCCCCAATACAGTTTATTATTACTAGATTGTCCTATCGAGTTATTTATCACAACCCTGTAAGATCCACATTCCCACAATATAGTGTGTGATACATCGGAAGACTCGCATTAAATCGGCATTAAGCCTCCCCTGACTTCGCTACGCCCACGCTATATGCAAACCTAGCGCAACTCACACGTAAGGTCATCTTCGGGCCATTACGCAATATAACGTGCGGGTGCACGGACTTTACACGGCGTTTTACTTTAATTACACACACACACATCTTAATAACGACCAAACTCAATTATCCGGCTTAAGTGAGTTGCGCGGCACCGCACATTAAGCTGCATGTATAGTAGGTGTACTCCGTGGCATTTTTAGTCGGCGATTTTTGGAAACGTGACTCTTTCCTGTTGGGCGGTATTACTCTGCGATGCGGCTGCGGCTGGGGTGTAATATTTCATTAGCTTGAATATCTGCGCAGCGAAAGTATAAATTCCACGAGATTATATGTGTAATGGCGAGAGATTAGTCTTCCTAACTGGGAGGCTAGATAATGTTGTTGCTTTTGAAGTTTTTGAAGATTATTACTTGTATAAGGGGATGATTGATGAGTGGGATGACACTTTCGAAATGAGGCTATTCGAAAGCGAGTGTGATTGGGATTATGCAACGCAAAGTTTTCGGCATTCGCATCAGCACATGCGCAATGATTACAGGGTTATTATTAGTTATTTTAAAAATTACGTTTAATCAAAATAAGCAAATCACTGCTGCAAACAATTCGCATTAGTACGATTCAACTTTCATTAAAACATGCATCGGTACGCGTTATTTTGCTTTCATTTAAGTACACAGCGTCTTCCTGTAGGCCATTCAGCATTCAGTTATAATCATCTTATGAATTATCCATAAATAAAATAAATGGAATAGCATAAAAGCAGCGAGAAATGAGCCCGGCAGAAAATGATAGTATTTTTAGTAGTACACAAACATAACAACCAAAAACTCTTCGCTCTGCTGAATCTAGTACAGATTCGCTGCGTGTACGACATCCCGGCTGGCAAGCGAATTCCTCTTAATCTATCTCGCCGCGAGTTCACGAAGCGTATCAATGCACAAAGAAGCGCACGCTGATCGAATTCGGCGATCGGTTACAGCAGCGCACTATGGATATATTTTCCGCGCATCCTCTCTCGCAAACTACCGTATTATGCAATTATCTCTCTCCTTTTCTCAGCGAACACGTGGAGAGGAGTCACTGGGACGCGCTTAATTAGCCTCGGCGGCACCGAAGACGCGGCTTTCTCCGGGCCCTCGTTTTTCGCGTATTTTCGCGGAGCCGCTGCTTCCGCGATCGCGTGCATTATGCGTCTATGTAGGTTTTAAATTTGAAAGTCTTTTTTGCAGAGTTAGAAGCACGTAATATCGAGGAGCCTCTTGTTTTGACAGCTGTATGATGAATATTAAATAGGTGATTGGTACTTTGGATTTTCCTTCTGCGAAAATAAAGGTTAGATTCAGTGAGCTACTTGAATAAATCGGTGGACACAGCACACTAGTGCAAGGTATCAATTTTAAGAGTTTCATCCATCAAAACGAGTCGAAATCCCACGACAATTTACGGAAAAAAATATCTGTTCGTCTGAGCAAGAATATTCGCTTTGTCGGTGCATAAGATCGATACTCATCGTACCTGTAAAAGTCGCGATGGGTCATGACAAAGTATAGTTGTGAGCTGTTCAGATGCTCCCGAGACGCGTGTACATACATAGGTAGGTATACGCAAGTACACAGCGCTGACACCGCTGGGTATTTCAAAATCGACGCTCGGCTCATTCGATTACGAGTCACGTCGAACGCGCAGACAATAAAGAGAGACGAATATAGCAGCCATTATTGTTATGACCGTAATGATCGGATGCATTTCGACGTCAGTGCATAGCAGCGTGTTGTGAGCTAGAGAGCAAGGGCTTAGTTTCCTACCACAGTGGCACAGGTGTACCTGCTGCGTTAAGGTTGCACCGATACCGATGGTACAGTTGGTAAAAAAAGTTAAAAAACTTTTGTTGCATTTTTTTGAACTACCACTTTTTTAGCGAAACGATCAATCTACTGTCTCTATTTGATGACCATTAAGAGGTCTGATTTTGCAGTGTGGCTTCATAATTAATGTAATAAATCGTGTTTTTATTAAAGAATGCATGAGAGGTGAAGTAGATTTGAGCTTCAGGCAATCTAGCAGTACGATATCAACGCGTTCTATAAAGATGGGCTTCAGTAGTAGCTTATTTTAGATAATTTAAACAATAATTTAACCAGAAAGCCCATCTAGCTCTGTAATCTGAAACTGGATAGCTCTGCTACAGCCTTATCCAGGCCATAACTTCAAGTCGCAAACCATAGAAAGAGACATTGTTTTGATTAATTTATTTGATCGATCACTTGTGGTTAAAAGTAGAATTTTATCTATAAAAGTTATCTGATGCATCAGATGAAAAAATCAAAAGTTTGCGTAAGTGTTTGTTGGATTTGTTTATTTATTAATATATAAAACATTTTCAACAAACACAATATTCTCCGAGGACTGTACATAAAGCGAATCCTCGAAAACTCGTTATCGATGCTTAATAGCCGAAGGAAGGCAAGTCAGGTGTTGCATTGAGGTCATTAGAGGCTTTAATGACCACTGATTAGTATTTTCAACAGCTCACGATTTAGGCTCAAGTGATCATTTGCTCTGGGAAAAAGGATCAATCGCTTTTCAATTCGACGATTCGACGAAGTTGCCTTTTTTATTTCTGGAAATTACACGGTGATCGGAATGCGTCGAAGATGTACGCAAGAGTTAATCTGCTGCGTTGCGTTTTAATTTTCGTTGATCCGATAGGAAAGTAGGTATGCGTTGAAACATCTAATGCCGATCGATCTTGTCCTTATACTTACTGATTTTTTAGTGCAATGCGATTTAAAAATATATAAAACTTGAAGCACCGTGGTGACGCGTATTTACGCTATTATAGAAAGTCAGCAAACTAAGAATGAAATTAATTATCGTTTTCTATCGATTTTCAAAACAACGCGATAAATCAGTGTTTAGCGTAAATTATGTTTTGTTGTAACAAAAATAATGCCCCTATAATAATTCAATTATACATCTCTCTTTATTTTCCTCCATAGATCTCTTCTATATAGCCAAGCGCTTTCAAAGAGCTCGACTCGGATTATAAAAGCGCTTATCTCATAAAAGTAATGATACATAAAACAATTTAATTTAATTTCATTATTACACTAAAACTTTACGACCGCACGTAGTTTTCACATCACGTTGATGCATTGCAGCATCTGTGCAATCCACACGGCATCATCAAAAATTATAAATTGTGAAATCTCCGTTATGTTACACCAATAGTATATTCTCATCTGTGTAGAATTTAACAAAACTGTCCGAGTTCAGCAAAATTGTCATCGAGAGCAGAGCCAACAGCATGAAGTCCTACCAATTAAAAGGCCACCTCTGCCAAATGAACCCATTCGCCATCGGTGCAGTTTTCGCGCCGTATCCTCGGCTCGCATACGCAATCAGGCAGATCCCGACGGCGCACGTCCTGGGATACTTAGAAGCGCCCAAGTCCCAGACAGCGTTGCGCCGCGCGACTCTATACGTCTCTATGCCGCACGACGGCAGCAAGAGTGCAGAGGCTCTTCCCACACTCGCAAACGTATCATCACGGCCGGGAATATAACTCTGCCGCAGTTTGGCCCGTAATAGCGAACTCTGCGCCGGCTCGTTTTGGATATGATGGACGTCGTTATTCCGAGCGGCTGAATTCATCAACGACAACGATTGTTTATTGTCCATCACGCAGCATTATTAGCAAATACATATAATACATACAAGAATGCGTATGTAATTAACGTTGTTCTATAAACCGCATACATTAAACATTTTCTGTACGTTATAAATCCCGATCCCCGCCACGCACAGCTATAATAACCATCATTATTAAAATAAAAGCGGCAAGCCCCTCATCGAAATTCAGGCATTATTCGAGCTTTTGGGCTGCAGCCCGGCGTAATAAGTAAGAACGCGTGGCGCGCATTGCGACAATGCCTGGCCTCCCTCGCGTGCGTCGATCGCTGCCTCGCGATATGCGCTCACGAAACTCACTCCTCTGTGCAGCGTATATTGTGCATGCAGGGATACGTGCATCTCTGATTAATTGCAGCCGGGGATGGGGGCTCTAATGATGCGCTCGCTGACGCGATTTTCGTGACAGAATGCAAGGACGCGCGTGTCTACTCCGTCTTCGCGCAGGTACCTACACACACAGATGCGGGATTTTCTGAGAGCCATGCGGATAATTGCGCGAGAGGAGCGTTGAGCGATGCGATTAATTATTAATCTACGGGAGTGTTTACGCACGTACTGGGACCTTGAATTCGCAGACGTACTTACGACCGTCTGAGTAGACTCTAGGAGCGTTTCAATCCTAGGAGTGGATATGATTGACACCCATTGATGTAGGCTGATTCGTTCAGAGAGTAATTTAGTCAATTATACTGTGGTTGCCATGAGAGATATAGAATATGGATTTGAAAATTCGATGTTCAAGCCACGACGATCGATAATTTGCATCGACGATTTTTTTCAATGTTGTAATAGTGATAAAATAGAATAAAGGAAAGGGTATTGGCGATTTGAATGATCGTGCGCGCACTTTAGGTAGTATCAATTTCCTCACATGCTTATGTGCACTATCTCGTAATTATCCAGCCAGTTCCGAGCATTACAAATAATGCAAACGGCAATATTTTACAATCCACCAATTATTTATAAACAATCAATACGAAAGAAACGAGTCTCTTGCGCAAGCAGCACGCAACGCTCGTGCTTTTTTCCTTCATTAAAAGTTCTTCGAAAAGAAATCGATATTTGCATAAGAAAATTGATTTAAGCTGAGGCGTCAAATCATTAATCCCGCAGAACGCGAATTTACCGACGTTACTCCCTCATTAACCGTGAAATACGAGGTAGTAAAATCCTCCGCGGTAGCCTTTCCGTGTTATGCGCGAATAATTGATACGGCGTCGAGAGAACGGCCGCATTAAAATAGCCGACCGCCGCCGCCGTCGAGTCGAAAAAGCGAGAATCGCTGCTCGCTTGATTTACGCGGAAGCCTCGATAATGTCCGACAAATTGATGGAGACGACCAGCGTATTTCACCGGCGACGCCTCCGTATCGCCGTCTGTCATAAATACGCTCAGCTGGATATCTGCGTTGGGCTATATATTGTTGTGCCGAGAGAGGGAGAGCGTTTATCTGCGCTCGCGGGCGGTTGCATTGGGTTTATCGGCGAATGAAAAATAGCCGCGGATATGTCGATGCGGTTTCGATCGACGCTCTACCTCGAATGGGCATGTGTCCCGCTCACTGAATATAAGTGTTTACGGAAATATAAAACGAAACGCGCGTAGCGATAAATCAGCCGTTTACAAGCAACGCTAATTTAGCTAAGCTGCGCCCGTTGATTAATTTTATCGATTCGACGTGCTGAGGCGAGTTATTGCGTTGAAAAGTCACAGAGGCGTAAGGACAAGCGAAAAAGCTCATTATTCACGGAAATCGAACGAAAACGAACGCCAACAACTAAAGTCTCTCGGATGCAGAGAAACAGGTCATCCGGCCTAGGTTACGACGAAATCCCCGCGCGCAGCCCCACCGATAAGCAATCACAGAGCCCCCTCGGTATACGCTCGTTTCCACACAGGCTCTTCCGGCGCGTCTCCTCTCGCAGCCAAAGTCCGAAGCGACGGCTGCGCAATTCATTGAAATCAGGCCCCTACTTATTTAAATACAGGCGCGCGCTCGCGAGTCCGGCGCGTGTATACTTGCTCATTTAAATGCGAGAAGATAAAGCATAGGTATGCGTGCGTTCGTTTTTCCTCCGCATTTTTCTCCGACGCGAGCGTGGCGGGGGAGTGTAGGTACATAAGCATATAAGCGAGCTCTCGCGCGGACTTTCTCTCCGCGTGGCCGTCGAGTCGTGTGCTCGTTATGAATGGCGTGGCGACTTCCGTTTTGAATTCTTATACGAGAGGAGCCGGAGGTTTTTTGCCTATGCAAATCATGAGAATCGATTTTGATGCCTTGCGTAAAGGGATGTATTATACGCCACCGTGAGCCGGGTTTCATTTTTCCTCGCGCGTATAATGACTCCGTACACCGACGTATGAGTACGAGTATGAGTAATTATCATTCAACCACTGAATCACGTTCGTCACAGCCCTGCCCAGTTGACACCTATCGATCCTCACCGAAATCAATGATCTCCGAAGCTCGTTTCTGAGATAGCCAATTACCCAAGACACGATAAAGCGATCAACCGCGGTCGTGCGGGAGGAAATCATCCCTTCCCTTTCTTCTCGCGTATCGGAGCACTCGCGGCTCATCTGACGTGCACCTTTATATAGACGCCTACCTGCAGCGTGGAGTCTACTTGTGGCCGGCAATTATCTTCGCGCTCTACTGCTAAGGCGGTAAAAGGTCGTCCGATTGCGTCAGAGCTGCACACTCGTGCGCTGCTCTATCCCTACATCTGTAAGTATCACTGTGTGTTTGTGCATACAACAATATGTGCGGTTGGGTTACGGAGAGTTGGCCAACGCCGCCGCCGCGGCTCAATTAACTTTAAGGCGGGTTAACTCGTGATGCCGCCGACGTTTTTAGCCGTCGTCTCGTTGCAAGGACGCCTGTGCACAGGTGCGCGTGCGGGTTCCTTTTTAGAATTTTCAAGCTGCAGCAATAACGTTAACACAGCGTTTTAGCTAAAGAAAAGCGCGGGTTTTACACGCGGGCTCTGATACGATCGAAATATAAATCTTCGCAGCTTTCTAGGACAACGGCGAACCATATCGTCTCCTGCGCTATCCTTCAGTTTTACCTGGTGTACTTGGTGAAACGTATACCGTAACGTTTTATGTCCCCCGTATTCCACTCGGGTTATTTCAAAGACACCGTCGGCGCGGTGTACGAGATGAAAAGTTAAAAGTTGCGCTGTATTATCTTGTATACAACAGACAGCGAGCCGCGAGCGTGGTATACATGTGGCTAATAAAATATTATGAGCTATTCACGCTTTGCTCGTTAGAATCATGATAGACCCATTTTGTCGAAGAATTCAAATAAAAGCGCACAATTTACCCTCCAAACTGCACAATTTAGTCTAATTAATTGTAAAATTACAGTTTACGTCATTTTCAGCCCATAAATTAATTTGCATTTTGATGTATCAACCTGTGGGAAAATCTCAGATAACAAAGTCGATTTTTTCCTGACACCACGTTTGACTAACGTTTCTACATGCTTAGTCTAATTACTTAACGAGGGAGAAATCTTCGAAATCTCAAATATTATTACCTGTGCACACTACGATACAATCAAAATATCTCCAAACTCGCGCGGACAGTCCGAATTTATCGAGCCCTGCTTCACGACTTACACATACTGGCGTCGAAGAACTGCAGACTATACATCCCATCAACTTGCCGAGATTATTGTGCAACGTCGAACCAACATTTTTCGCGTGAATTCGCTCCCCGACAAAGTATATCCACTCGCGATCATAAAGATGCGCCTATGCAGTCGTTCGCAAGCTGTAGGCAGGTATATAGGTATATAGATGCGGGCCCGGGTCACGGCGCCACGATTCCCGCATTTGTCATAGCGACGACGACTGCCGTGCTAGACAGAAATCTATTTAGCGCGTGTCACGTCAGGCTCCGCTTCGCTGAACTTTTGATACATATTCCATTTCTACAGTGGCGTCGTCGTCTTCGCGCGAACTGACGCGAGCGAGTAGGAATTTAATCCGAGGCAGCGGATTTTTCGGACCGCGAGTGTAGCTGAGTCATCTCGTTCTCGTGGTGGTGCGGCAGCTGGCGAGGCGCTGGTTACGTGTCGTGTGATGTGCTAGAACTTTGCTCGAGAGGCTCGATGTTTTCGGCGGTGTATGTAGTACCGAATTTGGACGCAGCTGAACATAAATCATGCGAAGTACATGGATTATGCTGTCGCCGATGAATAGTTAATTAGGACGTTTGAGTAATTAATCAAAATGGAATATTCACTTAAATATTGTCAATCAATTACATCACTCATTCGACTCGATGTATGTGCAATAAATAACAATTACAAAGTATTACGATAGGCCAGATGAACGTATAACATTTCAGCAAATATCAACATTAGCGTCGCGCGTTTCTGCAATAACATACACACCCGCCGTCTAGCTGCAGGCTTTGCCTCATCCCTCGCCATTATATACGCATTAATAATCTATTAAATTTTTCCCCGATTCGAAATTGACTCGCGCGCGAGCGGCGATTTCGTCACCCCATTAAAAACACTGGTCGCGACTGCACGAACTCCTTTTAGATACATTTCGCTCGTGCGCAGCTAGTAACCCACGCGACTCTCCAAATTGCAAGCATGTGTGTACCTGTGTAATTATTATCTCATCTTGCCCCCCCCCCCCCACTCGTTTTTCACTTATACGTATACTTATACTATAAACATGTACCTAGCCCACACCGTCTCTCTCTCTCTCTCTCTCTCTCTCTCTCTCTCTCTCTCTCTCTCTCTCTCTCTCTCTCTCTGTCTCTCTCTCTGTCTCCGGTCGCCTTACCCCGTGGGCACACGTTCTATCCAACTTTCACGATGATTATCCGCATTCGCATTTTCATAACTCCGGCGAGGAAAACTATACGGGAGAGGAAGATGCGCGCGAAGGGCGATGATGAAAAAATTATTCTGGAATGCAGGGGAATGGATGATACCTCTCCTTAGTAGGTGCTTAAATTACTGGATGTTGCCGAGGCGTCTCTCTCTCTCTCTCTCTCTCTCTCTCTCTCTCTCTCTCTCTCTCTCTCTCTCTCTACCAGCGATGATTAATATTTCCCTTCCTTTCCCGAGTCGATAATACGCAAGACCTGTTTGATTAATTTTCGCAGTATTCTCGGATCGAATAACGCACTTCAGCGGGATATTTATTAAATCAACTATTCGACAGCGATTTCCTACACGGATGCAAATTTCACGGCTACAGCTTGTAAACAGTTTATGCACGGACGAAAAATTCACAGCGATACCTCCGGTGTATGGGCCACACTAGCCGTCAGACTGCATAACAAGCGATATTCATTCGATTTACGAGTTTTTCCGCGCCTACTCGAACTACTATACAGCAGTCGCTATACACTCACTCGCGTGAGGGAGATCGACATTGATGGCTGCGCTCGTGTTCGGTACGTTTATCTTCTCACTCGCGCGCCGGGCGTATAATATATGTATATTCTTTCGACAGCCGTCGAAACGTTCGGAATTGCCTCGAAATATTCGCCCGAGCACTGACGGATTTCCCCCGTGTGCGAAAACGCCCGGCGCGAGCGTGATGGATACGCGTAGCTCGCTTTCGTCGCCTGCACAATGGGCCGTCTGCTCCTCCGCGCTAGTTTTATTCCAACGACTTTGCCCTGTACGCTATTGTATGAAAATGAAGAATAAATGCAGTTTCAAACTTATTTTTCACGAGTACTTCTGCGGTTAAAGCTCGCTTTTGTTCAATTTTCCCTCGTCCCAGACAAAGTGCTTCGTAAACTTGGCGGATATATTCGCGCTTGAAGAATCGACTAGCGTTTCTCTCGATGTTGGAAGAATTATATAACGCTGTGAGCCACCTTTCTTCTTCCAGTGATAAAGGACTATTCGCGCGCAAATAAAACGCCTGGTGTATAATATATTATAACAAAACCCTCATTTATTTATTCACATTCTGTACAAACATATTTTACATAAAATCGATAAGACTACTTCATAATCTCACGCATTCACATCGAAAAAAACTGCTTATTGCGCGTGCGCTGTTTTATGAGAAAAAAAAATAAAACAAAAACACCATATCGAGCATTCGAGCGATCCCGGAGTCCGGTATCATCATCATACTATGTATCGATTTTTGCTCCGGGACCGTCCTTACAATTACTGGATTCTTCTTTTACTTTTGTTTACCGACACCATACACATGTTTTTATTTAATGATACATTGTTCTCTCGAGTCTTAACGAACATTGACTTAATGATTATACGTAGGAGGGGAATAAATAATTTTGATTCTCAACGGTCTTATATATTTAACGTCTTGGCTATGGCGAATATTCAGCCTGCTGCTTAAGTATCTTCATCTTTGTTAATAAACGCTTCTATTCAATATATTCTACGTAATATATGAATATGTGAGCACCTGCTCTTTTTATATAGCTGGCAATTAAATCTGAGACAAGTTTAGTATACGGAAAGGAGCTATTTCGATCGCCAACTTCAGTTAAAAAATATTAGTAAAAATTGTTCATCCTATTGCAGAGGAAGTCACGTGCAAGATGAAGAAATAACACCATTAAAAACTTAATAAGTACAATAAGTAAAATTTTGAGAGCAGTTCAGTGCATGTTTCTTTTGATCTAAGACGTTTCATCGTTATTTTGACGTTATATGCTATTATGCATATATCGAAGGATAGAGTTTCTCATAGACTACACTACAATAGATGCAAGTATTTCTGTGATAACCGGTACAGGCGCTGAGAACAGAATACATGTATAACGAGTCGTAATTAGGAACGAGATAGACGAGGACGTCTTCTCATTTAACTGTCGCGAGGTCGAAACTCGAGAAGAGGACTCTCGTATCCTTCTTTATTAACCCCATCTACTCATTTACTTTTACATATAGAGAATAACTACAGTCTACGGTAACCGATTCTTCGCATTCACAATGCGAACGCCGTACAATATCATCATACATCGACGCGCGCCTATAAATATACGATGACTCTCTGTCGCAGCGTCGATTATCTTACAGATTGTTGTTCAATCGAATCAGAGTCCTCAAGTTTCGTGGAAAATTATCGCTAAAAGTTACTTAGTCCGTTTATGCTGGCCAATGTTTTGCTTGTTCGACAATAATCGGGCGCACGATAGCTACTTTGTGACTGCTCGAGCATACAAAAATTTCGAAATACAAATTCCAAATACAAATAATCCATCGAGTACAAATTTTAAATATAAAATTAGCGTAATAAAAAATTCTCGTCGCAATGTGCGTACATAGCTAATCAATCAAGAAACAGACAGTCGACGAGCGATCGTGCCTCCCAATTGTGCGATTCGACTTCAACCCCATTTGGCGGCTATCGTGTAGAGCGACCTCAGAAGATCTAGTGCTCGGTTGTCCGATGCGGTCCCTTCGTCCAAAGAAGACACGGCATTTCTCAGCTGAGCAGGTGCTACCCTGTCAGATCTCGCGTTCGCGTTGTTGGACGTCACCTTCGAGTAAGATGGGTTTGATTTGACCGTCGTGGTCTTGAACTTCCGGCCAGATCGACTTCTGAAGGTCGTGACCGAAGGCTCGCTTGGTGCCGGTGTCACGGTTGTTGTGGGCGTCTCCGCGCGTGCTGTGCTGGGTTTAACTGTCTCGCTCACTGTCGATCTACCGAGTGGCAGGTGCAGCTTGCTGATGCCTCGGATTAGCTCTCGAGATTCCTCGGAGGTAAACTCATTGACAGGCATTTTGAGGAGAGCGTTCAAGAGCTGCTCTTTTTCCTCTTCCATTGTCTTATTCATAGGGCCGTTGCAGTGACTTATGAGAAGAAGCACCAGCTGTCTGACGGTGGCATTGTTATCGGCCTGCTTCATCACCTTCATCAGCGTGTTCGTGCTCGTTTCGTTCAAGTTACCGAACATTTGGTGAGCTTTTTGAATCTCGTTTTCAGTTACATTGTACACGCTGATTCTCGTGGGAATACCGTGATCTCTAGGCGGTATGGCGTTCGTTGCCGTGATGGACGAGGTGATGGTCGTGGTGATGCTGGATCTCGTGGTGTAAGTCGGAGTTGGCGTAGCTGTGTTCTCTGTGTTTGCGTAGATATTGGGCAACAATGTGAAAGCGGTTGGTGAATCGTTATTGTTCGAAGCCCATTGCCAAGGAGTCGATGGATCGGTGATGAAGTTCTGAGGTGTCACGGCATTGCTGGCCTCGTTTTTAAAGAAGTCATCTTTAGACGACGGAGTAGTGCTTCTGGAATCGATGTTGGACGACTGGGTTATTTTTGGATCATTGTCCAAGCCACGGTTTATGTGATCCGGGTCGATAAACACCGTTGTTTCCCATAACTGGGTCACCGTAGGCGATGAGGTCCAGTGATGATTGGTTGGATTGTTGGTAAATTGCTGATTGTTTGCAGGTTTTTCAGTCTGGCGGAAGCCGTTGTCTAAATTATTGAAGTTATTTCCGAAACTAGCATGAACGCTACTGGCTGTTACGAGGTTCTCGGATTGGTGCTGCTGTTGCTGCTGCCTAGGTGTAGTCGTGTCATAGTACCTTATCCTGAATGGCTCCTTAGTGGTAGTAACCGACTCATGTGGTCTCTTGTAAACCGGAGTAACACTGCTACTCTGTGACTTGGTGTTGCTTCTAGTGCTACTGGAGATCGCGTTTATGGTGTTAGAGGTCTGATAGTTAGCCTGAGCAGGTGGCGTCAAGTCATCACGGAGATTATCGTTAACACTGGCACTTGGTTTGCTAGGCGCAAAGTTTTGCGGAGCTGCTACTTCGTAAGTCGCTGGAGTTGATGATGCGACGTAGTTGTCGCTTATAGGCGTCGCGTCAGAGGGTTTGACGTACTTGCCGTAAGGAGCTTGGGTATTGGCAGAATTGTTTTGGAAGCCACCGTATCTGCTGGGTTCATTCGGAAAGTAGCTTTCGTAGTCCTTCCCAGTGTTACTTGAGCTGCTGACACTGTAAGTGGTGGATTTGTAATTCTGGACTTCGTTCAGCTTCTTTGAGTCAAAAACATTGTTGACCCGATAGGCGAATTTGTTATTAGTTTTCTCGTCATTTGGCTGGTTGATGTAACCACTCTGAGCTTCGTTCAACGACTCATCCGGATACTGAGTGGTCGTTGAGAAATACTCAGGCGTGTAGAACGGTTGATAAGTTGTCTGTCTGACAGCTTCAGTTGTTTCTTTAGTAGTTTCGGACAGCGGAGTAGTGGTAGGCCTCCTTCTCCTTACACCGTTATTGTCATCCGAGAAATCGAGAACTTCGTCCTTCTCTTTCGTCACAGATGGGTAATCCTCCGTAGTTGTCGGAGAAGCAGTCGTTTGAATCTCATTTTCGCTCTGAGGCGGCTCAGTCGGTCTTATCTCAGTAAGTACTTTCTTAAAGGTATCTGGATCTTGCAAGTAAGCGGAAAGAGCTTGCGTAAAGACCTGAGCCAATTCTCTCAATTTAGTGTTATTCGACTTTTTCACACCGCTCAGTGGACCTTCGCTCTGCTGTATATCCAAATCGCTCGTATCCTCGTCAGTCAAATTTTCATCGCTGTTGTCGTAACTCGTATCGCCAGTTATATTGTTCTCGAGCGCGTTGTTTAAGTTGAAAAGTTCGGCATAAGAACTGATCGTGTGCTGAGTTAAAATACTGGATGGCAACTCGATGACGGAAGTGTTCTTCTTTTCGATGGGATTAGCCGTTGTCTCGAAGTACTGAACGTCAATGATAGAGTCGGTCGGTCCCTCATCATCATCATCAGCATTGGCAAAGTACAGTGCTAGAGAATGCAAAGTGGAAGGCCCAGAGGAACTTGGTATGTCTAATCCAGATCTCGAGTTATTGATGTTATTCAAATTTAGATTTGGAACAGATCCTTCCAGGCCTTGCAAAGACTTCAGCATACTCAGAGCGTGCTCCCTCTCATTCTGCGGTCTGTTGTCGAGAGCATTCTTCTCGCTGATAAACGTAGGCGGGGTAGTTTTTTCTGGCAAGTAAGTTGCACGGTTACCTGATTTTCCGAAATTCGACTGAACATAGTTTTGCGGAGAGGGCTTGGAAATTCGATTCTTAGAGACTTGATTGAAGCCTGAGCTGATTGATGTGTAGTCAAAGGATCTAGGCGTCGTCGTAGTGGTCGTGAAAGCGTAGTTCTTCGTGAACGGTACGTATGGGCCAAGCGTTGACATAATCTTTCCATGCTGATAGGTTACACTCGTATCGTATGGGCTCGGCGTGCGACGTGGTATGCTCGAGTCGAAGTTTGCACGATTGGATTTTTCAGTAGATGGGTTGATCTGATTCTGACGGAAACTTTGCGACTGAGACTTTACTCCGCTCTGCGTGGAGAATTTGGGAGATCCAAATCTGGCACTGTCCTGTGCCTGAATATCTTCAACAAATGTTACGGCTGGGGTCGTCGGACCATTATCATCGACCGTGTTGGATGAAACGGTGTTTTGGCTAAATGCATCGTTGTAGACTACTGGTCTGATGGTAGTGAACGATCCAGAATAGTTATCAGTAAATTGCGTAGTATATTCGCTACTATCGTAGTTGGTAGTCGTGGTCACAGCAGGGGTCGTTGTTTCCCTATAGAAGTCTCTGGTGAAGTAGGTTCTTTGAGTGGTTGGTGGAATAGTAGTATAGCGATCGTTGTTGAAAGTGGTCTGAGTTGGATTTGTATTCCTATCGCGATAGTTCGTAGTCGAATAAGTGAACTGTGAATCAGTGGTGGTATAGTCAGGATACGAAGTGGTCGTCTCGTAATTGCGGTAGGTCGTTGACTGCTCCTGTGAGCCCTGCCTGTAGTAGTCCGTATTAGTGTACGGCCTCTGCGTGGTAGTAGACTCCTCTTGTGGTGGAAGCGTCGTCGTTCTGGGCTTGTAGATCGGAGTAAAGGTTGGTCCAGGGAAGGCTGGTATGCTAACACGCGATCGCACGAATGTGTGCGGACTGCTACGATCCTTCTGCGTTACTACCGTGGTGGGAGCTGTTGACTGCTGGAAGTTATCGGTGGTAACAGTGGCTGCTTTGGTGTTCGAGTAGAAACTGTTAAATTGGTTAGAGCTATGAGGCTTGTGACGATTGTTGTTGTTGCCTCTGGTCGAAGCAAATGCAGCACTTTCGGCCAAATGCTGAAACTCTCTGATTGGACTAGCAGTAGACGTTCGAAAGGTTGTGGTTTCCATATAAGTGGGTGTGACCTTCTGCACAGGAGCATTAAAATTCTGACGAGTGAAGCTGCGTGGCTTATTCGATTGTTGCTGCTGCTTGACACTCTGCTTGTCTTCACGTTGAGCATTGAGATTTGCTGCTGAGCCGTAGTACTCGTCTTCCTGGCTCGATTTCACTTGATTGTTGTTGTAGTATTTGTTCGAACCTCTCTGATCGTAATTTTGATTGGACTTTCCGTCATTGGAGAGAAGCTGGTTCTGCTGTCTATTATTCTGAGGTTTGCTATAGTCGTCCTTAGCACGAGTCACAGCAGTATCTTGGGTATAGCGACTCGAGTGAGTCGGCTGACTCTGAGACCTGGTAGTCTGCCTCTCGTAAATCTGATTAGGATCGAATGCCTGGGTCATTTTCGTATTCTGGCCATCGGGTAACTGGTTCTGCGAAGCCGATGAGCCATAGGGATTTGATCTTCCGTTCTGACGTCCGTCGTAGTTGCTGCTCTGGTAGTAGCTGTTGCTGTTGTCATCGTTATTCGACCTATGAAACTCGGAGTTCATCTTCTTGTTCTCAATACGCTTTCTCTCTTCCTCGGCTAGAAGCTCGGCACTCTGCTCATAGAGCTCCGCGGACTTGCTGCAGTCCACCTTAAACCACCAGTCGCAAATCAATTGCGATTGTTGGAAGATGGTACCGTTCGGACATAGGAATGAGATCTTCCGACTGTTATCGCAGATGTGGAAGACCTGAAAATTCAAGAATTAGACACGTGCTGCTTATAAGTTCGACAGATAAATTGGACTCGTATACGCACTTGACAATTAGTCTCCGGATCGGCATAGTAACCGCCCTTCTGTCCTCGGCAGCTGAATGAGGTAGCGGGAATCGTTGTCAGTGCTGGGTAGTCCACTCCAGGTTGCCCCGTTATTTCTGAAAATAATGGAAAATGTAATTTTTCTTTTCAAAACACTTTGTTATTGTCAGCTTTATAGCCATTTCGTTAGAAAACTGATCAAAACTATATACGTATAAACATGCTAAAAGCAAAACGATTAAGGGCGTGTTTTAGCTGAAAAAGCATTATATACCCGCTCCCTGCTTGAGCCAGTTTCTCAAAAGATCCTTGTTTCCGAAGAAAACTAGGAACAAACGTTAAAATTCACCATGATGTTAGTATCGCGTTAGTAAAAACTGAAGTATTATATTTTGTTAGTAACGGAGTTGACAACACCTTGGATCATATACTCGCCATTCTTTTCGGGTGCCAGTCTTTTTACGATCTTCCTCAAAGCCTCAACGTCCTCCACCGATGCCTCGGCGCTCGCCACATCCAGCTCGGAGAGAAACTCTGGTAGCCTCGATCTTTCCTCATTGCTCGATGTCTATAATCAGAAAAAAAAAACATTACAGTCGTACATTAGAAGACGAGAAAAACACTACGAAAATAGATTTTTGCAAGGAGTTATTACGAGCGTTAACTCTGGTTATACGCTGTCTCGTATACATCATCGTAGTGCAAAAGCAAGTTACTACGCTCTGCAGCAATATTTCAATTTAGTTAAATTAACAGCGAGTGTTTCGCTTAATTAATATGTTCATTAAAACAAACTTAAGCATACGCGCGCGTGGTGCCGAAAATAATTAACAAACTTTATGGAATACACGCTTCGTGTAAACTTTTAGCAAGTTAAAAGTTTCTATATAGCCGGTCTTGAAGCTACCTTCTAATTATTTCCTGCTGTTAATTGACGGGTGAATCGCATTAGTCGTGAACTTTGAAAAAATTGCACCTTTCTGGAACTGTTGTTGTCCTCTATACAAAGGATCAAATGAAAAGCAATCGCCAAAACAGCAATGCTTCGCATTTAAAACCAGAGAGCGAGGAAGAAAAGCGATAAGCATAAAAGAAAGCATCAAGAGAAAGAAAAAGCGGCGTTACACAAGCCATACTAGAGGCAAGTAAAAGCTTGAGAGTCGAGTCCTAATCGTGCGCCTATATATACCGCTATGCGGCGGAAGCGCCGCGCAGTCCAGCTGCTTGCGCTGATACTCGCGCGTCGCACACAATGTCACTTCACGCGCCCGAGTTTCTTTCTCTCTCTTCCGAAAACGATTCACTTATTGATATCTCCGTGTGGCTCTAAAACCCAAAGAGACAGAGAGAGAGAGAGAGAGAGTTATTCTACTACTTCGTTAATGGAATCACGCCGCGGCTGCCGCGTGAGAACTTACGGAGATAGGCATCGCGCGACATAATACGTTACTCGAATGAAAGTTATACCGGCGCGAGAGGATAATTAAATAGCTGCGAGCGCGAGACGATAAAAGAAGATAAACGAGTTTTTTATTACTTCATTCGACGTTTATTTCGGACGCGGCACGCGTGTATATAAGCCTTTGTAAGATAGTGTGTGCACGAGTAAGTAGACAGCCGAGTTAGAGAGGAGGACTTTCTACACGAGGAAAGAGGATGAATGACGCGCCTGTTGAGCGGCAACCGTCTGAGCACCGCTGCACACCGGATTGCTCGCTTGCAGGGGTTCCTACCAAATTGTGATATGTTAGGTATACTCGCAGAAGAAATTCGAGGACCAGTAGTAACGGACGGGTACGCTCGAATGTATTGAGCAGCAAAACTTAGCAATGAAAAATTTTGTAACGAACATCATTCCACGGCGATGAACATTAGCAACCATCTGATCTTCTTAGAACAAACTTGTTCATTAATTAAGAAGTTCAAAACAAAGTTACATCCCGAGCGACAACGGGAGCTCAATAATCTTCCCTGTTGCGAGTCGCCGTGAGGTTTCGACGGCGATTCCTTGTTGAGACGAAAATTAATTCGTCACAACTATTCAAATAAAAACACACGTACAAGTAAATATTAAAATGTATATTTAATATTCACTACAAACTTACAACAATTCACAGTAGCTTAATACAAGTACAGTTCCAACAAAGTATGAGAATTATGTTTGTATCTTGGAGGAAGCTCCAAGATACTTTCTGCGCGGCGGTCAAGTTGAATCTGGTTGTCTCTGGTCAGCGCTATGGTTTTATTAACTGACAAGAGGGCGGAGGGAAATTTCTACAAGTGAGGGTAGGGATTTTGGAAAAATGTAACGAGGATTTCTATAGGCTGCTGATTTTCTGCAAAGGTGGAAGAAAAGGCTTGTACTTTGGGGATGCAAACGACCTGGGACTTGGAGCGTGAAAAAAGGGGGCATGAGGGCCTCCGTAGAGAGATTAAGAGAGAGCAATAAAACGATTGGGCGTCTCGAGTGAGAGGAGCGTGCGCTGGTCTGTTTTGGATTAGGAAAATGAAGACCGGGGTTGTCTTGACCGTTTTGAGGATTAAAACGCGTAGGTGAGAATTGCTGATTTGGGAAAACCCGTACAAAAATTACCATCGTAAGCTAAATTATACTATTTGCCTTACTCATAAAAATGAAATCGTCAGAAACGTGCTTCCTTCCGAAAATATAGTCTTAACGTGAAATTATATGGCTAGCTTAAGAAAATCTAGGCGCGCACAGATGTGCACATCGCACGAACATGTATATACGTATAACAAATACTGAGAAAAAAATCAAATACAAAATATTTTAGAAAACTTATTCATAACTAATCTTAATTGTATTAAAAAACGATATAATTACGTCTACGGACGTAACATTCCCTCAATTACTCCGCGAATGAGTTGGCACACACTATACAGCAGCTCGACTTATCAAATCCACTTTTGAAACTTCAATCCGGTAGCAGAAGCAGCAGCAGCAGCGTGATTAGAGATACCTCAATTAAAGCCCGCTGATAGACGTCCAAATAGAGCTAACGCGTGCAGAAAACCAGATTCTATAGTTGCATGAAAAAAACACGACGAAAAAAAATGCAAATCGACAGGTTCGAAGTCCCCGTCCAGAAACGTCTTGTGGATAACCTTCGAACGCGGGCTAATTAGTCCTCCTTAAGCTAATTAACAAGCGCGCTGCCTCTCTATTTAGCCTCGACTGTCGCGCGGCTGATATAATGCCAGCGGATGAATAGAGGGAACAACCGATACTTGTTTCGGAAGAAACTTTTAAGAAGCTCGTAAACCCGTAAATGTCGTCGCACGAGATTTTGTGTTTCGCCTAGCTGTCAACGACTTTTTTCGTGAGGAGAGAGGCAAAAAGAGCAACGCTTAATACGTCGTTGGGATACGTGCTCGTCGTAAATTCTTAACGCTTGGCACTTGCCTTTGATGATTGAATACGTTATGAATCGCGTAAAGTAGACAAATTTAAGGAGAGTACTGTCTACTCTTGGATTTTTCATTGATAGAGAGCTGCTCCTTCATAATTTAGTGTACTTTGGTCCTTCAAGTTTCTGGCTCGAGCGATGAATAGTAAACGAAAACGTTTCGTTTAATGAACGAACGTGTTTACAGGCTAAAACAAGCAGCACTTTTTTTGTATAATCGCTGACAAATAGCAGACCATTATCAATTTAAAGACGCCTTGTGAAGCAAAAACTTACTCTAATAAACGTTGTTGGGCCAAGTTTTCGCGGCAGCCTGCAAGCGTACATTTTCCGCGGTCAGTTTTAATCGATGGATATGCAGCGCAGATTCAAATTTTACGAGCGGGCGCAGGCTCCCGTTCTAGCGCGAGCTCTTTTATCGTGATATACGATGTAAACATTAATTGAATAAGTTGCCGAGTAGAGCAACTGTAGCAGTTTGCGGCTGAGAGAAATAGTTGCAGGATGAGAGAAGTGATTAAGTAAATACGAGCTATATATTTAGCCAGCGCGGTTTAATGCAAATACTTTTCCGCGCGTTTATGGGATACTTTGGTCAACACAAGTATTTCGCCTGGCTTTATACTACATTTTTTACGATATTTTGGCTCTATAGATAATACTCTCACTGACCACAGGACGTGTAATCACGATTAATTTAACTACGGCCGACAACATATGTATTACGCATTATTTCAGTCGTTTACATCAGAGAATTTCAAAGCTTTCGGGTTGCCTCTGTTACTACTGATGTATGCTTATTGATGTATCAATCGGTATTGATATTAATCATCATCTAACTAAACTCGGCATTCACATATTCTATCAATTTATTATTCAATCAGCAAACACTAATAATGTCGTAATGGAGATGCACGTACACGTTATCACGATCACGCGTGAAAATACTTTCTATTTCCAAATCTCCAAACTACAAGAATCCCATCTCGATACACTTCAAAGTATTACATTCTAATATTTCTCGCTTCGCATGTATAAGGCCCTCAAAGCACATCTCATCCATTCAGGGACACAGACACATATACACATCTGCGAAGCAGTTCTTATGCTATTTCTCTCTGTCGAAATTCTCGAGCGGAATATATTAGGCGCGCACAGAAAGCAATGCGCGACTCCCTCGTTGCTCCAGTTGGAGCGCGATAAGTCCAAGGTCTCGAAGGGAAAGGCCTATTTCGCTCGTGAGCGCGTGGCAGATGTTACGGAGCAAGAGAAAGACGGGCTCTTTGCTGCATCCCAGGAGTTCCGCGCTACACGACTGCCGGATCATTTTTCACGGTGCTGAGCACATTCAATGGTGAGATTGTGTTCACCGCCTCACACAACAATGCGATCGCTTTTCGTTTCTTCTCTTCCTTATGAAAATCCGAGGAAAATTTAAATTCGCCCCCACTTCGACAAAGTGTCTTAATTGCAACGCCACCGTGTCTGCAGCTAAATTGAAAGAGACGTTTTCTGTAGCCGATCGCTAATCTCGGCGCGCGGAGAAGCCTACGGAGGAATGCCGGATGAAAAACGCGCGGCGGAGTGTCTGTGTGTGTTGGCATCGCTCGCGGGAATTCAGGGAAATATTTTAATTGCCGGATAGTTTCGCTTTTTCCGTAGACTCTCGCCTGTATATTGGCTGTGGCGCATAACTCTCGTTGTTTTTACCTATTGTTGCAGATTGTTTAAACGCCTTTGGTTTGCCACGCGTGAAGTGATCCACGCTTGTTATGCCACGCACTAATGGTTGGCCGTAATAAAACTTCATAACAGACTGTGCGATGAGTCTGCACGAAAGCTGCCCCGAAATTATTATTTTCGACCTGATATAGTATACCCGAGTATATACGCCTCATTAATAGTTTCACTCACAGCGTAAGCTAACGTTCGTTTGGGAGCTGATTTAATTGCTCACTGCAACATAAAAGAGGAGGTCTTCAGTCAGATAAATTCAACATTGATGCATTATAACATATCGTTTTATCAAAAAGAAAAAAATTGAAGCGAGTGCAGATAAAGGCCCGTGCGGACAAATGAAAAGTGTGCGGTTGCATCCATAAAAGTTCTATCGCCGGGATTATATCAGAATTGAAAAACAGGAAAACAAGAGATCGACTATATGAAATAAATGAACTCGGTCTTTCAAACGTACAACCAGAGATATCCAGTGTGGTCGATACTCGTATTCGCAGAGGGTTTATTCGTCAAAGACGTCAGATATCTTCCCGTAGCTATATAAGATCGCGATGATTCAGTTCGAAAGTTAATTTAGTCTGCGTATAAAGTTATCGGCCAACTTTAAATCGTGGCAATAACTTCAATTTTTTCATTTCATCTCGACGTAGCACGATAACTTCGAGAGAAAACGAAGTATAAGTAATGAAGTTGCTAGCGAATTCATATTCGACTGAATGAAACGTCGAGCCGGCCAATAAATCATTTAAAATTCGAAATGAATTTCCCGGTGAGCACGCGGACGATGCAGCAGAATTATTAACTCGAACCTTCGCGCGCAACTGAAAATTTAATGAAAACTTGCAAAGCGAGCCGGCGCTGCTGTGTTGGCTTCGATTTTTCGCCGCTGCGAATGTTTCCGCAAAGCAATTAAGAAGTTTCGTCCTTCTCCAACTCATGTTTATCGAGTTACGGTTTATCCTGCAATTTCACGCATCTCCCGCGCCGACAGCCAGTCTTATTATTCGATGTCGTAATTAAAAAGCGATATCGCGGCAGAGAGCGATGATTTTCTTTTTCACCTTCTCTCTCTCTCTCTCTCTCTCTCTCTCTCTCTTTCTCTCTCTCTC
>QLSS01000065.1:610055-631574 GCA_024372645.1 Trichomalopsis sarcophagae
CTCTCTCTCTCTCTCTCTCTCTCTCTCTCTCTCTCTCTCTGTACTACTGCTCTCTTATATTTGAGATAATAAAGTGCGCGTGTTTATACGATGGCGTTTCTCACGATTATTACACGCGAGAATGAAAATTTGTTATCGTCGTTTATTACCAAAGTCGTGCGCTTTGGCTTTTTGCATTGTAAATTTTCAACTGTAGACTAGAAAGTGAGAGGTCTAATAAATATTAGTACACAAACCGCGAGAAAGAAGCGTAGTGCGGGAAACAATGACTTTCACCTCTGCTCAAAGTAAAGCAGTGCTTCTTTTATTTTTTATTCTAGTTTTCCGGATTGATATAATAACTTGATTGAATTGTGAACTACTTTTCAATTATCATCTCTCGTATCACATCTGTTACATTGTTTCGTTGAGAATGCTGAAAATAGTGCAGCGCAGACATTTTAAATTGCAAACCCATCAGATAAACGCTGCCGCGTTAAAGCCGTTTATAAGTTCTTAGAGACTCATTTTGAGAACAATGCATCTTCGACTGTAATCGAAATGAATCGCAAACGAGATATTTCCTTCCTCTCTGAAATGATTTGCTCTCGGTGTATCCTGAGAACCGTAAAACTAATATGTAAATGCATCAGTTATAGCATGCTGGTTTATGGTAAACAAGATGCTTCCGCGATATTTAATTGCCCAATATGACGAAAATATTGAAATGTAGAGCGCCAAGTTGGTGGATATAGATGTAGGAAACCAGGCAAGGATGGGAACGCGAACTTTGATTAAATTCTCGGAGAAGCTGGAGTACATCCATATCGTACGTGGATCCGCACGCAATAAGAAACTTGTCTAATTTAGTTCTGATTTCGTGTTGGAATTTCAGCCTAGCTGAGGACTTATATCTATTAAAATTTACTTCGGTGCATTCCGTTAAAAACGTTATTATTCTCATAGATATTTGTACAGAATATAGAAAATCATTGATATTCTTATATTGAAACTAAGTTTCAAAACAGCATATTCACTAATCGCAAAACAGAGAGAGCATTTTTCAAAAATAACTATGCGAACCATGTAACTCTTTTTCTTTTGGAAAAAAAATCAAGATTGGAATGCATGCGAAAAGCTTTAAATCCCACGAAAAATTCAGGGATGAAATACATACACGGAGGATGATTTATAAAGAAGAAAATAAAGAAATAAAAATCTCGAAAAACAGAAATATTCCTTGTAGTTAATTTTCTCTTTAAATCAAACTGTAGTTCGATGTGCGTTACGAATTTAACTGTTTTGTTTTACGGCTATAATGGCTTGGTGCAACTATAGAACTATAATTCGGTATGCTTGTACTCAGATCTATTCTTTGATCTTAGAGCGTATGAATCCTAAAACCCGCAAACACTGTACTTCAATCAGCCACACAAGGAGTCAGTCACACGTGCGAATACATAACAGCACAAGAGGAGCCACAAGCGTAGCACAGTAGCGGGGTAACGCAATTCCATAACAGCGATAACTCGCGCACGGCGGATAAGCGATCGGCGAAAAAAACCGAATGAATCCAGCGTAATACACGTGTTAGATAATTTTATCGCGGACTGGCCATCATCGAGTGCGACCGACGCAACTGCGCAGATCCGGCCTCGCGTGAAATATGAGTTAAACGATCGTTAAATCGAAGCGGTCACGGCTTGCGCCCAGGGAAAAAAGGAGAGCACACTTATCACTCGCCAGGATCGGCCGTCATATGCACGTGCGAATATCGCTTTCTTTCTTGCGCGAGCCGCTCCATGTTGGAGAGCAAGAGAGAGAGCGAGAGAGAGAGAGAGAGAGAGAGAGAGAGAGAGAGAGAAAGAGAGAGATTGCCCGATGGGTAGGGGGAGAATCTGTGAATCGGAATCACGGATAAACTGAGCGCGAGCCCGAGTTGTGCAAGGCCGAGGGAGATCTGTAGGATAATAATAGCGTCCGTCGCGTTGCCGAATGTATCTCTGGAATTGTTTCAGATTTTTTTATGAAATCTGGATTTCGATACTCGCTGATTCAATATACAACTCAAATGTCACTTGTCGCTCATCTGTGGATGAATTCTTCATTTATTTACAAGATGTCACGAGATCATCTCTGCGCAACGAGAGCTTTAGTTTTCTTCTATAATAGCATTTATGAAATGTTAATACTCTGTTCACGGTAGTGTGATTCCTCCAGCGTTAACCGGTTCTACAAAGCAATAAATGTTTCATCACTGATTATACAGTCTAAAATAAAATCAGCTGTGTATATTTTCAAAATTACCATAATAAAATCTCGTAATAACAGTTCGAAACTCTTTCCTAAAACACTTCCACTTTTAATCCAACAAAACCGCAATGTGAGTCACGCGGCAGCTTATTTCTCTAGCGTCGTCGCGCGAAACAAGCATAAACACAGGGCCTGCGTATACTTCTACACCGAGAGTATACAAGTCTCCCGCGAGTAGAGGGAAAGAGTAATAGGAGAAAGGTTTTTAACACGTAACAGCTGCGCCGATGAGGATGAGCCGTTCGTACCCACGCCTCCTTAATGAGCCGAGCCGAGAAAAATGTATAGGAAGAGTCGCGCCAGCGTGTTTTGCTGTGAGCGTGTTTAACATCCTCCGGGGCTTCCGCGACTTCGCGTACACCTCAGCGCCTGCGTGTATATGACTTCGGTGTACTCGCTCCCGAATTTAATTGAAGCGCCTGCGGGGGATTGTGATTGCGCTTTTCCCGCGGCCCTGACCGTGTATCGCCAGGCTAATGCTTGTGCTGTTTTTTTTTTTTTTATTCGGGAGAGAGAATCCGTGTTCTAAGTCGCTTTTTTGAGAAGATCATTCGACTGAAAAAAAAGTCGTGGCGGAATGTCGTAGGTGTGAAGTCTTCGATAAGCCGGGCTTTCTAAATAGATTACGAAGAAAGTCGAGTACTGTATGTCTGCGTCGCGTTTTTTGTTCATTTTTGTAGATTACGGAATTTAGAAGAACGGTAATTACGTAGAGGGAAACTGCCAGACCACAGATTACTGGCTTTCCTTACAAAACTTTCGAGGATGCTGGAAGATATTTCGATTCATAAGCGAAGAAAATACCCTAGCTTATTGTGCAACCCATCGCGACGTCTTCCATATTACACACTAATCACGAAAACAAGTGCGTGATAAAAGCCGCGACTGCAGCTCGCTTCCTCGAGTGCAGCTAAACAAAAGCTTCTCTCTCGATCCGGTAGCCGTCTGCGCAGCTGCACAGTATACGGCGTGGCGCGAAAGCCGCGAATAAGCACAGGCCTCTCTGCAGCCATGGTATATAGCAAGAAGCGGAAAACGTCGAGTTGCGCGGCGCGCTAAATTTCGCCGCTCCGCGCGTGATTTCAAACGAAGAAGAGGCGAGACGTCGGGAGCGAAGTGGGAGGAGCAGGACCGCTTCCATAATACCATTGCATCACGGAATATCCCATTGTCTTGCCAATCTGATGAACGCCACCGGAAGCTCCGACGCTTCTCTCTCACTCTTACTCTCACTCCGTCTCAGGATCTCTGTACACCTACAGCACGGTCTTTCGGTTGCAGTCGAGAGATAACGCGGATGTACATGCCGAAGCCCAAAGCAGAATTACACTTGGCACCTGGCGGAATTAGGAGAGAAAGAGAGAGAGAGAGAGAGAGAGAGAGAGAGAGAGAGAGAGACGCTTGATTTGCTTTCTCTGCGTTCTGGGACACAGGAATAGAGCGAGAGGAGTGCAGTGAATAAATAAGGTTGGGGATTATTGTGCAGAGGAGTGAATTGCAGGATGGTGTGTTGCCGATTGCGATACGGCGAGAGTGCCGCGCGCGAGCGAACGACTGGTTTTACCGCACTTTTGAAATCGGAGGAAGATGCGCGCGCGCTCACTTTTTTGGCAATAAACCCGCCCGTAAGAATCAGGCTAGGGAAATTACTCCGTAATACGTATGCACAGGAAGTCAATGAGGATGCGCGTAATAATCGAATGACGATGAAGAAATAAATCGCACTAGTATCAGTGCGAGTCTCGCTATGCTCGGCTGTTTCTACTGCTGGACGAATCGATATCTTACCTTTTCCTCGCAGTGGCCCGGTAAAAATGTAGCCGCAACACCTGAAACAGGAATAAAATCGACTGTTAGTCGCTCGTTGTGCAGGGTATTTCAAAGTATGATGGAATAACTCGAGTATATTTAAAATAAGATCAAACTAGGCCAACACTGTTGCGCTTTCAAGAAAAATTTTAAATACATCAGCATAGGTACACACTCGATTCCAGGTCGGGATCATAGCATCAATTATGATCGACCGCCTATTCCCGACCCAATTTTCTCTCCCGAGCCTCTTGTAATATTGAGCCAAATCGTACTCTCCTACTTTCCTTCTCGGACGCTCCTTTCGTATTCCGGAACCGAATCTGCAAAATTCACACCACAGCAATAATGTAATTACTCACCCTGAAAGAAGCTCTGCACGGTAATAATATATCGGTTTCACCTGTTTCGCATTTGCAACAAGCAGCTTTTTTGTCGCGGTAATGCGCATAACGCGTATCTAAGATAATCATTCTCCGATAAAGGACGTAAAGAGAATTTTTCCCGAATGAAAATTCCAGACCGCGGATCCGGAGGAATAAAAAAGTCGTAAAGCCCAAGGTTTTGTTTTGAAACTTCGTTTTTTTTCGACTTTATGATCGCGCCTTTTACGACTGGCCGTAACCGAGACACATTTCGAGCAAATAATGTAATTATCTGAAAAATGCGGTTATACCTATATCCTCACGGGTCATATTATTTTCCCAATAAAACGGCTTCAACTCGTCAGACAAACAGAGAAATTCGCACTTTCATACTTCCGCGAAAATTGCAAGCCCTTCCATATTCAACGGGCAAACTCGTAATTTCGTTACGTTCCAAAAGCCTCTAAACGCTCGTTCGAAACCGCCGATCTCCGGAGCCGTAGCGTAGCGGCAGTTGCGGCAACAAAAAGAAATCGACCCCCAAACTGCCTGGAAGCGATTCTCGGACTCAGCGGTGTGCAGCAGCGCCACCGCAGCGCTTGCATTTTAACGCTCTGCCCACGCACACCATCCCCCAGGCTCTCCGACAAATATTCATGAACGCAAAGAGAGAGAGAGAGAGAGAGAGAGAGAGAGAGAGAGAGAGAGAGAGTTTCGGGACGTTGGCTATTTGCATTCTCCTGGGACCGGACCTTTTTTCGGGGCTGTGCACTCCGACCGCGGGAGAGTAATTTTGCCGCTGGCGCGTTCAAACACCTGTTGTAGAGCTGTTTTTCGCGATAACTTGAAAATGCACCAAGACTTACGGCGAGTCTAGGTGGTTTTGCGCATTTTCATGTTTTGTAGTATGTTTATGTGACGGCAAGGGAATGCATGCAAGAAATAATGGGACCTGGGGTGAAGAGAAGCGGTTTATTTACGGGGATTACCTCAAAAATTTATTCGTTTCCGTGCGAAAAGAAATTTCAAGTTTTGCATTTTTTCCAATACAAAGTAAGCAATTATACAGCCAGAAGAGAGGGGCATAATCGTGTGGCGAAGTAGGGCGCCTCTCCTTAACTGAGTCAATCACAGTAATGATTAAATTATTAAAGTATAGAGAAAAAGTAGATTCATTTCATTAAATCAACAAAAAAATCCTTATACTTTGCATTCGCGGATCTATTTCACAACCATTCCAAGACTAACCCGGGAAATTCAATTCGGAAATTCACCAACAACAAAGCTACCTCCCGTAACCGCACATAATTATTAGATTCTGTAAAACGAAAACGTCAGCGAAATACACACACGTAGAGAGCTGGCAATAGCGTGCGATCATTGGATTTCCATAATAGCAGAGCCTCGGAGCGCAACCCACACCGCAGTGTCGCGCCGACAATCAATGACTCCACGGCGATGATTAATCGCCGGAAGCCTGACTCGGACGTTTACACGAGAGCGTCGAAGAAGAGAAGGGGAGAGGGGTGACAATGGGGGTGAATCAATCGCGTCAGCCGCGGAGTGTCGACAAGTCGCCCGCGGAAAAGCACTCGATGAGCGTCAATGCTATAACCGATGCGATGATTGGACCTGGAATTGATAATGCGCGCGCTTCATAATGATTTCGTTACGAGCACCGATGATGACGAAAAAAATCTCGATAATGCCTACAGTTTCCACATTTAGCTTTAGAATGAAGCTCAAAGTTCCGCAAGGCGAAAGAGAGGCAAAGGGGCCGCAGTAAAGGGAATGCCAGTACCGTCCGCGGGCCATAAATCAGCTGTCAATCTGCCGCGGCCGGCGATCACGTATATACTACGCACGCGAAAACGCGGTAGATATTTGCGTTTCGCTCGCGCGTGAAGAGCTTTGAGCGCGAAGCGGTGATCGATGAAATCGGCGCGGCCAGCGGGTATACGTATCGCTGCGTCTGACGGAACGTCACGCGAGTCTCCTTGACCAGTCAGCCGCGCGCGAACTCGTCCGGGATTTCCAGCTCTCTGATGTCGGGAGTCTGTTTGTTTCAGGCTAACGGGGGATGCGCTCGGCGAGGAGTTTGTTTGTTTTCGATCGAGACTGAAAGCGAAATATCCCTACTTCGAGTTATGCATAAGTCTGCAGTTCATGCGAGCACGCAAGGCTTCCCACCACGACGCTCGAAATTCAACTCTCCCGGAGTAGAGCAAGAGCGGATCCCTCGCTGCGATTCCCCGCTACAACTCAACGGCGAGCACTTTCTAAGCATCCGAAACCCGGCCGGCGGCCACACATAGCCCGAATGCGTCTAGCCCGCAAGGCTCGCAGTCGAACTCGCCGAGCCGCTTAATGCTCCTGCTTCGTATCGAGCCGCATCGGCGATGGCTATCTCTGCCTACTTCGCCGGGCATTGTATCATAATGCAAGATCGTACGGTGCTCAGCCAGGATGAGAATTATCGGGCAGCAGTCGCGGCCTAGAAAACGGCTCGGAGAAGAAGGCAGAGAGAAATGGACGCGAGCGAGCACGTATCGCAGGCTCCGGTGTCGCAACGATGCAGCTTCTGTGTGCCGAGAGAGCGTATAATGCTGCGGAGGATTTTGCGTGCGTGTACGAAGTGCGCGCGGATGCGCAATCGCTGCAACTAGAGGTGAAATGCATCGGTCGACGATCTGAATTACTTCGCTCTGCCTGGCTGTGTTTCTAGATTTATTCTGGTTTGGAAAATATAGTTTATTTTTCTACGAGAAAACGACAGGTTTTACATTGTGAACAGTTTCGTTGTAATTTGGTAATGTGTGAGTATTTATCAGGAAGTACACGAATTAACGCGATCGGAATTATGTACGCTCGACCATCAAATCAGGTTATGACAGAATAATTAATTCCTCGTTTATCTCCGGGAAACGAGCATTAGCATGGACTGCACGTACATCGCGGCGGTAAACGAGAAAATCGATTTGTTTGCTGCATAAAACATGAATTTGGAAATGCACGAGCGAGGTTATCGAATAACAAAAATCCCATCGACACACTATGAAAGCAACCCTCCATACAGCATCACCTATCCGCAGCGAAGCTCGTAAATTGAAACATCATAATATCTCATATCCCGCGCGTTCGCGATTCCTATCGACCTCCCAACAGCGGCACGATGTGTATACACCAACCCACACGTATGTACATGTATTCGGTAGCAGCAATCGAGGGGAATCGCCAGCTCTGGTATATATGTATAACCATATACCGCCTCGACTCCCGGATGATCGATCTCGCATACCTACTCTACTAGCTGCTGCTGCTGCCCATTAAATTTATCTATCGCGAGAAGCCGCAGCCAATTATGTCGCTACGCTCACCTCTGTTACGCCTTCTTCTTCTAATACCCGCACACGCCACGTCGTGCAAGCTTTATAATACGTGTGTATAACCGCGTGCGTATGCCGTAGCCATGTCGACGGCTCCATTAATGCGCCTCCCGGAGCGCGGCATCTGGTTGACACAATCGAGCGCCGCTCGATTGAGATGTATGCTCGGGGTCGTGAATTTCAATTAGGGTGTGCTCAGGTGTGTCGAAGCCTATATACTATACACACAGCGCTTCAGGCGTGGATTCGCGTGTTACGTTGCGTCGGTGTGAGCGTACAACGCTGTGATTTTGATTTATTTTGCCTTTGCTATAATAATGTACTCGCGCGCGTGCGTGTGCGTGGAGAAAATTACACGAAAATTAGAAGAGTAATCCTGTCACTTTCTATGCGCCAGTGAAAGTGTTCGCGCAGTCATCTTCGTATAATAAAGAGCGCGGATATTACGGGAAAAGTAGATCGGAACGATTCCATTCGAAACCATTTGAAGCGGATTCTCATTCTCTCTCTCTCTCTCTCTCTCTCTCTCTCTCTCTCTCTCTCTCTCTCTCTATACGCGTATGCGATTATAAGTATTACTCACGGGTGATTCATCGGACGCATACATTACTGGAATATCTTTAACACGGATCGTCTGATTTTATCCTCGGGAATTATGTTACGCGGTTATAGATGTATCTCATGACAATTTATGCAATAAACTAGGGCTGACTGAAATCAAATGATAATCGAATTGGTGCGGAGTAAAGGCCTTGTGTAACGCGCGTGATATTAATTTGAAGTAAAACATAGCAATGTTTATATTATCCAGTGAAATAATAGCTGTGGTGATCGAAAATCCCTATCTGCATATTAATAAAGCTGATTTCAATCAAGACAACAGACGCGAAGATCAGCAGGTGAGATGTGTCTTCGTTATAAAAAATAAAATCAATCACGGATTGTGAAACTTCACCAGGTGTGATTTATATATGCCGATCGTCAGACAAAAGCAATCCCAGAAGTAAAAATGAAAATTAACCTACTTTCCAGATGCATACGTCTATAATGTAACACCTACTTTGATATTCATCAAACACACACGCAGCTCGCTGACGAAAATCACGGTGAGAAAAAGCAAAAAAGGAATCATCATAATTGACGAGTGATATAATGTGATGCTCTCTCGGATTGTATATAGAAAACAACAGTGAGATGAGGAAAGAATCATTCTTATGCACTCGTAATAATTAAGCCATACGTCATTTCTGTGGAAAGTTGAATGAATTCAGGAAAACAAAAGATCGTTTCCTCGAAATAAGAATGCGCAACTGCCCGTGCCCTGGCGAGAAAAATCGGTATTATAATCGTTCTCCAAAGTAACCAGAAATCTCAACTGGATCATCCACATCAGCATAACGCAACCACGATTTTAATATTCATATAACCTACTGGAAATAAGGCGAATCGGCATAATCGGGTCGAGTGTGATATAACGTCATCGGCTCGCTAAGGAGAACAAGAGCAAGAGGCGTCGACCGGAGTATAAGAGAGAGAGGGAGCGAAAACACGCGCGGATTCCTACCGCAATCTTGATAGACGTCTCGGGGGCCTCAACTATACACGCATCAGATATATATATATGTGTGTGTGTGTGTGCGTGCGTGTGTGCGTGTGTGTTTGTGTGTGTATGTGCGTGTGTGTACGCGGGACACACAACGCATTTCGTATGCGCTAATCCGACCCACTTCCACGGGACGCGATTTCGATCTCAGCGAATATGCATATGGTTATGTGGATCGGTAATGTCCCAAGCGCCGAAACACTACATTTTTGCGTCTTTATTTTTTTTTAATATTTATTATAAATATTTTTATTAAAAAAAAAAAACAACCCATCGTCATAAGTCAGTCGCGAGAGCGAATCAATTGAAAATTCATTCAAGAGCCTGTATACAACTGATCCATCTATCGATCGGCACTTTAGACACAGCCATTCAAAACCCACGTAGTCTCGGGCGATCGCTGAGTGCATAGGAAGCCGAGATAACGGCGGATACGCTCGTAGCTTTTGACGTGATTCCACAAGCGGAAAATCGTTATTGTGCACACAAACACACAGAGCCCCTCAAAGAAAATCCCTGCGGCGATAATCTTCGACAGATAAGACCTCACACACATATACAGCTGCATGTACAAAAGAAAGCCCTTCGTCGAACTTTCTATCACGCACGCACACAATGACTTCGCGACAACGTAGCGCCTCGAAATCTATGATATTCCTTTTTTCCTCTTCCCGATATGTACTACGCGAGGTTTCTCCTAATTGAAAGCGCGCATTTGAAACTTTATTGACCATGACAGTACGCTTAAAGAAGCGTTACGACGTCGCCGCCGCTGAGCGTTCGTTGTACAGTCTTGCGTATGGAAAAAGAAACGGCAAATTAGCGTACGCCGATGCCCGATTTTACCGGCGTCGTTTTGTTTGTGATCGTTATGGCATTTTAGGCGCGTTAGGATCGAGGTTAACGCGCCTGTCTCTCCCAACGCCGAGACGGGTCGATCTTTTGTTATAGGAGGATGCTTGCTGTGAGTGATGTGTTCTCGGCATCGTTCGAATGAAAGTACACAAGCGCTTGAGATTTTCAGACGTCGAAATCACGTTATTTTGACCGAAGTGTAATTAGCGCTTTTCAAAACAAACAGGAAAAAAGGAGGCTCTCGAAAGTAGAACAGCCTGTCCTTAACACTTACAACCGGAAAGCGGCAGATGCTCTCCTGCGATAAATCTCGTGACCCTATATAAAGACCGATCACGCTTATATATCGATCCCTCGCGATAAGATTGCGAAAAAGCCCGCGAAGAACGTTTCTTGCATATACACGTATACCAGCTCTCGACTTTGCTGTAGTCGCTCGCGGAAAACGTAGGCAAGAGCCGAAGGCGCGTGAAAGTGAATCGAGGATAATAATTATCGCGTGGCCGACGGCGGCCCCGCGTTTAGGTACCTCTAGAGGCGCAGTTGAAGGGAATCTATAAATTCAGAATATTCCCCATCGTTGCGCGCGCGCTCTTGGGAGAGTCGACGATTGTAAATAACGAGTGGGGTAAAATCGTCGGTTTGATTGCATCCTGGAATGCGCACCTCTCTATGCAGCTTTCGATTAGAGAAAAAATCGTTGTTGGCTTGAGCCACCACATTGACGATTAATAAACTGATTATGTTATGCGCTTCAGTGGTTGAGATTGTAAATAGTTTTTGCGAACGTTGTTTCCGATAACTATCGGAATCCGCTTTTTAAACTCTTTAGAATATACCTAGCTGTTTGAAATTAAGATAAACTTTGAGAAGGGTTATCAACGCCGCTGATGTTTCTCAATTTTTAATGAATAATATTCATTTTTCAAAAGAACATGAGACGCATTTATCAAACTACTCATTAAATTATGATAAAATATCGAGACACAGTTGTTGGCTTTGCGAAGAAATAAGCGATCTCTGCAAGATAGCACTAAAATTGTAATTCCAAGCGCTGAGCATTTTTCCGCATCTATCTTCGAGCTTACATTAATTTCCACGAAGCTTATAGCGTTCGCATCTCTTACATAGCAGTTCGATAAGTGTACTAAACCGGCCATTAAGATCTTCAATATTCATTGATCAATGCTACGCGTATGCCAATAACGCAGACCGCGCATAAATCAGCCGCGATAAAACAAGAGAACAGCTGCTCTCAGACATACACGTATAAGATTCCTTGCAGCTATCCGTACACAATCAGCCGATTCTCTCTCTCTCTCTCTCTCTCTCTCTCTCTCTCTCTCTCTCTCTCTCTCTCTCTCTCTCTCTTTCTTTCAAACCATTAAAAAACAACAACACACCCGTGTACTTACTACCTCACAACAACAATCGACGCCAAATCACCGCATGTTGTCCGTCTAAATTGCCAGCTTCCAGTGGTACAAGAAAAAAATACAGGAATATGCGCAAAGAGAAGTACGTCGTTATAAGGTCGCCGGCTCATCATCGGGCTACGCGGTGTGGGTGCACCGTTAGCCGAGAGCTCGCGGCAGAGGTGCACCTTCGCGAGGTCACGAGCGAGAGTGGATGCGCCTGATCGGCCCGATCCTTGACTTTTACCGAGAGCTATGCCGCGACGAGAGTATACTCGTGTGCCGAGCAAAAGGGAGAGCAGCGTCGGGAGATTTACATTCATTTGTCGCGCGCGAGCTAGAGAGAAAGAAGCCGCGTATGTTTCGGAGCGCTTGGATTTTAAAACGTGGAAGGAGGAATGTTTGTTTGTTTTTGTCGCATGTTTCGTAAAATCGAGGACACACGTGTGAGGTAATCATTATCACTGATGCTCTTTTCAGCTTTCGTACACGAAAAATACCGTGTAATAATTACGGTGACTGATGCCACGGCAAGCTGGAGATGTTTATTTGAATTCTCGCGTGATACGTATCATACAAACGAGCATACCTATTACATTCCCACAAAAACTGCTCATAATAATAATAACAAGTATACATCCTCTCATCCGATGCTACAATACATTTCAAAAGAAGAAGAGCTAAGGTCGACTTCTTTCTCTCTCCCAGCTGCTGAGAAAGATTGAGTTCGACCGAGTGAAAGAGCATCATCTCTGAGGCTAATCCCACGAGGTATACGAGTATAGGTGACGAGAATTTGAAGACTATACGATGACTTCGCCGATGATCGTAATCACCGCGAGAGATGATGACGGTGCATCGCCGCGCGGCCAAAGAAGTGTGTATACACGTCCTTTCAAACATTGTCGTAATCGCCTACAAGCGAGATCGTGGCTGCGAGATTGGCCGCGACGATGGACGGATTAACTTCGCTCGATATAGCAGCTCATTATAATTTACTTTTGTGCTCTTTAACGCACCGAGATTCAAGGTTTTGAACTGGACGTTGTAAATTTAAATTTTAGAGCTCAGTTGTTTCGGTAAAACAGAGAATGCGAATGCGGTCAATGAGCGAGTGATGTAACTGTTACAATATAGTGCCAAATTGGCTGATGGATGGTTCGAGGTTGCCATAGGCATAAATTTAATTTTTTTTTCGAGTTTGTTTTAGAGTAATCAAATAATTGATTTAAATACCCGGCTATAGTCATATTTTGTTCTCTTTTCGAAGCTTTGGATCATCTAATTGATCGGCGCATAATGAAATGACTGACATAATATTGATTCTAACTTGAGCTACCTTTCGTATTTATAATTTATTTATGAAAGTACCATCGAGTAGAGTGGTAGGGCAGGAAATCGTACACCCTTCACTTTGTTGGTAGTAATAATATGAATAAAATTAAATGATGACGGTTTTATTCTACAATATAATCTTCGGATGCCAATTGTTACTATACTCATTTTATACTTACGATATTTTACTCGCGGTGAACGGCGCATATATAAACTCATTCTAGTCGAGCAATAAAATTGATTCATCTGCGCGATGCAAAACTTAATATTTACTCAGCATTCCGTGATCGGCGGTTCGTTTTACCGTTACTTAACGCCGATGAATGAAACCGATTCCCTTTTCGATGTATCAAATTCTTATACTTTTCGCGACCCTCGCGGTGCTCGACTCCATAGCGATATCTCGTTACCCGAAGAATTGCGCAAGCATCAGTCGGCGCAATAAACTCATCTTCAGACGTTCTCCATTTTTTGCGAACTTTCTTAGCCTGGCACTACACTGTATTTGTAATTACCTTCATTACTCCGAATTGCCATGCCTGTAGCGCAATTCACCGATCGTCTCGAGAATCGGGAGAAAAAATGCTTTCTGATCGAGCTCGTACTTATGCCAGCAGCCACTTCGAATTCATCAGTCATCTCTTTCCAGGCTGGCATTAAATCCTCCCGCCGCGTAATAATACTCCCCGGCGTTTCGAGTTCGTGAGTAGTTCATCTGCTCGTAGCTCAAGCTCACACTCTGCGAGCATACGTAGCTCGCGCGATTAAAGATGGAATAAAACGCATAGCTAAGGCCACATCCCCCTAATCAATTAAACTCTAGCGGAGGGCATTCGCCGATGGGTACGTAACCTTTCTCTTGCCAACTCTCGAGGTCGTGCACCAAACGGAGAGAAGAGAAACTTCCTGCTCTACAAGCTCTTTCGAAACGGTTCCCCTTCATATAGCGAAGCACGCGCGTTTCGTCGACGCCTCGAATTTCAAGAAAGATAAGGACGTATGGTTTTCGATTGGTGAATTTCAAAGTTAAATTATTTCTATGGGAAGAGAGAGGCTACGACCTTCCACCTCCACCTAATGATTCTTGCTAAATTCTCACACAGCGACCTATAATATTCTCAGCATATGAACCTCCTGCAATTAAAAAGTCTTCGCTTACCATTCAGCAGTCAATATAGCGAGATAATCAGCAACAGACTACATCTTCTCGGAAACAACTATAAGTTCGTCTACACGTTCTCTTTAACAGGCTAAATTACCTCATTATACCCTCGCGACGACAGAAGGCGGAATAACACAGCTACACACACATACGCCTGATAAATTCAATACCAGTGACACGCGCCACTCAATTAACCAGACAGTGACATTGTACGGTGACGCTCCTACTCAGTGGTGACGAGGAGAAAAGAGGGGTGACCATCGCGAGATTTATTTATCCTCCGTTTAAGCATTGAACATTTCATCGATGGATGTGCGCAATTCTGTGCATAATATATAGTACTGGCATGTCAATCCAAAGAAAAGGGAAATCCACTGCGGCCCCGATGTCTGCGTTTTTTTCTTCTGCGGATGGATGGACGGATAGAGAAAAAACAAAAGACCGATTGTTTCCGCCCGACCTGCTTATTAAAGGGAGAGAGAGAGAGAGAGAACGGATCGATCGAGCGATGCCGCTGATCGTGAATGCGAAATGCAACTAAAGAGCTGTCGAGGGCTCGCTGTTGTTATTCCTTTTTCAGCTTTTTTGCGCTTAAGACGAGCTTTGTAATGGTTCAATTACGGCAAAACAGATATCTATACTTTTTGTTGAATAAGAATTGCTTTCCAGTGTATTTATAGCAATAACTATAAATTAGTTTAATTTTGTCGGTCATGCTTTATCTCCAGACCTATGTAGGAGTTCGAGTAACTATGAACATTTTTACATAAATTATCTCTGATCGGTATAAGGTACCTATGAAGAACTTGAAGAAAGTTTCTGAAACTCATTGATAAATATTCAGCGATTGTATTATTCCGATCTTTGCAAGCTAGGCATAAACACGATCAAAGACTGTACTTCATGAAAAATCAAAAAAGGTCTATGATAAAAATCAAGAAAATTAAAATACGTCATGCGAAAACGACTAATCGAACTAAAATAAATGATAGAAGTAGGTTGCTGAAATACGTACACAACGAGAAATTGCTTTTCCGCACCCAACCGCGGCAGCGAGCCAACAAGGGGGAGTGTTTTTTTATCTAGATAAAGAAAAGGTACCTGCTTATTATGTTTCACAACTTGAAAAGAACACTGTTTACAGATTCTTTTGTATGTAGTTTCAGATATAATTATATCTGCATAAAACAATCTTTTCAAACAAAAATACCGTGTGCAGAGTGACTTTGAATTTTGTAAAAAATGTGCTATGGTCCCGATAGTTTAGCAAATGAAAAAAATGACGCATTGAAAAAGGAATATCTGCCTACGGTACGTATTTTTGTTTGTAAAATAAACACTAAGAAAAGACTAGCCCGTTTGGATTTCAGAACTAGAAGTATTATAAGGATTTGGAGTTTATAAAAGCATTTTCAGCAGAATAGCTGTAGGGACGACTCACAATATCCCAGGCATTAGCGGGATTTCGTTTTGTGCCACGATTTTCAATGCTAAGCGACAGATCAACAGCGACCAGAAAAATATATACCAGCTCTTTGCAACGTGAGGACGGAAAATTTAATGAGAAAAATATACACGCATTTATGATATTCAAATTAGTTGGATTCAGTCTGTAAAGTATCGTGAAGTTCGTGGTTTTGCATTGTTCTAAACATGTACAATAAGAAAAAAAGGTTGCGGACGCGTGCCCTAACATTTGTCTTTTTCGGTTTCTCCAACCAGAAAATGGCATTTTTCCCATAGAATTCCCCATACACACAGCTTTGCCCATTACTTAAAACAATCACTCTCGTGATCGTTAAAAAACATGGTGCAAACGTTTTGCGAGCGGAAGAAACGCTAATTCAATAATCGAACTGGCCATTAGCATTTTGTGATCACAAGAGATCGACGTGGATGCCAAAAGAGCTCGCTTTGGATTTCTATGCTTTATACTTTTTGTGCATTTAAATACAGATTTATGAATATTTGCAAACAGTGAGTAAATTATGATGAGTCCAAAAAATAAGTTCACCCCTTCTCCAAAAAATTATACTGGAAAAGAAGGACAACATAAATAAATATAACAAATATAACAAACATAACAAATATCCGATCATTATCATTAAAACTATTGCGAACTCGGTCTTATCATTACGCGAGAGGACCCGGATTTCCATCCCGATCGAGCCACCAAATGTCAACATCGCAATCGGCTATAATCTAAAATTAGCACAGATATATTTACGAATGAAATAAAAATTTAGATGTTCATGATGTTTGAGTGTGTAACGGTCGAGCTCGATCCCGACCTTATCATATATTTTAAGAAAAATATATTCGCATATGTAACACACATTTGTATATTAAAAAAATAGTCTGGAACGCCGATGTCTTGTTACTTTGAACTTAATTCAAATCCCAAAACACTTATAAAGTGCGCCCAGCGCCCATAAACTCATAGATATATAATCTTTCAAAACTGCAGAGAAGAAGCGAGCGGTCCTCGCTAGAGGCCCCGGAGTACTTAAGTTCGTGCAATCGCTCGACCTTGTACCTCCATCTGCACAAAGCGCGAAGAGGCTTTTGCAAGGCGCAGAACAGCCGAGAAATATATCGTCCGATTCATCCATCGCGCATTTTTCGCGCCCAAGGCATCTCGGGACGGGCAGCGGCAGCTTGCGCAGCGCAGCCAAATAATCCGGAGGCAAGAAGACTAAACCAAAGACAAAGGCGAGCGCGCGTTTCCCAATTTTCTTGCAATTCGTGTACACTACTAGCCCATAGCTATCGCGGTCTTGATCGTCACGGCTTGTAGAGCGCCCCGAAAAACTAGCCTGCGCACAGCGAAATTTCCGGTTGCCCCCGACGAGCGTCGCCGTAGCTGATCCATACGCATACTTATTATGTACCCACTTAGCTTTCGTGTACGCGCGAGGAACACGGCAGCGTAACCTTGAAATTGACAATTAATCATTGCGCGTTGCGGAGGAGCGCAATATAACGCCGACAATAGCTGGGATTGGGCAATCATCGACGAAAAATTGGGTCCGCACCGCAGAGCTCATGCATAGCGAATTGGCCCCCTCGAGTGTTGCGTTCGAATCTTGAAGTCCGTGTGTATGATTTTATAGGGAGGAGGGAGGGAAAATATTGTGGATTCACTGCGCTATAGAGCGAGTGGACCGCCGCGGCGGAGGACCTCAAGCGTGTTTTATTATTTCTTTACGGCGCGTGCCGGAATATTGTGGCACTGCCGGCCCATCCGTTCTGTGCTAATCCCATGGCGTGCCTCGGGGGATTTTCAAAATCGTTGCTGTGGTGCAGTCGTTTCCAAAAAGCCTTCGCTATTTTTGGACGTCAATATAAATACCTATGTTTGCCCGCGCAAACTATAATTGAGTGAATTATATCAGTGTTATAATTGTTACACAATGTTTTACTTACATAGCAGAAGAAAGAACTTGAAAATCATCGTCGCTATCGGGACGCCAGCTCGAAGCCTGCAAATGAAAATAAATGACACATTTATTAGTATTGCCATGCCTTATAACGCGATAATTAGCGGCAATAAAAAGTGAGAAATTACGAAATGATTTATCACGATAGAAAGCCGCACAGCAACAGTTTCAGTCGCTACACTTATATTTTTGTGAGAAGAAATAGGTAGAGATAAAATCGCCGAGATAATAGTTTGGGGAATCGGTTGATCGGAATAATAATGATGTGACGCGTATATGAATTACATCATTGTAATCTAGTTTACACTCGCGACATCGTTTTTTTTTTTTCATCTGGGTTATATGGGGATTCCATTTATGATTATGAAATTCGTAAGTATAGTATTATGTAAATGGAGAATTCAAAAAAATACAGTCACAACCATGAGTTTTTTCTACGTCGATCGAGCACATTTATCATCGAAAAACATGCTATTTCCGAGAAAATATTAATAAATCACACGAAATATATATATATATATATATATATATATATATATATATATATATATATATATATATATATATATATTCTCTTATACCATCATCGTGAAACAGAGTCAGAACGCGGCAAAAAGCCCATACCAGTGCAAAGTATATAGCGAGTGGCTTTTCGTGTTGACATTTTTAATATCGATATATTATGCTTCGGTCTGCATACATAAATATATATCTATACATCGCACAGCTGCTATATCACGCGAGCTGCCGCGCACTGCGTTTTCCGTAATAAATCAAAAGAGGATGCGCGGCTCTCACGCTTTTACCGCGGAATCGTTAGGGGCGACGTCGGGGGCAAAAAAAGTGCACTACACCCGGGAAAAGAACAAAGAAAATATTACGTGGTATCCGTATAATAATACTCGGCTTGCGCGCGCGAACGAGCCAGTCTATATAGTCCGACTTTTATTATCGTAGAAAAATGGAAACTCGGTTTACCGTATAATCCGAAAGGTATAAACAGTTGGATTATTTGTATTAAGGTGTAAAGCTGCATTTTTCTCATTATAAAAAATATAAATGCGCGATCGCAATCATTAAAAATGCAAAGAAATCGAAAAAATTGAAAAAAAATAATGAATCAATGTTCAATAAAATACATCAATAATACAATTCTCCCTTAATTTTCAAGAAAGTTTAATTGTAATACTAGTTGTAATAGTAATATTACAGACTAATCTCACTCATATCCAATATTGCTAAAGTTTTTGGGAGAATTATAACAGGCTTGTCCAAAATATAATATAATTTTTAAAGGCCAATTTAGATTTATGAAAAAAATTGACTCAAAAAATGCTTTGAATTATGTCATGGAAATATTGCATTATAACGTGGACAAGACTATACCAACAATTGTAATTTTCCTCGACGCGGCTAAAGCATTTGATACAAGTAGCCATACACTGTTTATAGACAAACATTTTGTCATTAGAATTAGATGAATTAGATGATGTCTTGGAAGAGATCCCAATAAAATCAATTCTATATCGTATGCAGATGATACTGATGTAATAGCTACAGGTGATACGTGGCTAGATGCGCAAAAAAAATATGAATGAGTTTCTTATTATGATATACAACGTTTGGCGGTGAATCAATTATCTCTAAAAGTGGACAAAACAGTTAAGGTAAAGTGGCCATTACTGGGACAGCAGTTTTGCGGATAACCCTAAAGTGGGACATAAATTGAATAGGGCTAATTAGAATAAAGTTGCCAATTCACTTTAAATTTGAGGGATAGATGAAAAGAAAAGAATAAAAATCGGTTATATTGTGCAACATACTAACGTCAATTATTTATCTCAATTTTTTAATAAAATACACATGAACACGAAAATAATTCAGTTTTTATCTGTTAGATAACATTAAACTGAATACAGTCTTTAAATGTTTGTGACAGCTCAAATACCTAATAAATTATAAGTATAGAAAATATTTAAATCTTTTCCTGTTTTATTTGTATTTTTCATTGCAGACACTGCACTTCAACATGCACAAGTTCTCGTCCACTTTCTGCAATATTATTGATTAAGGTGTTCATCTGCTCTTGTAATACAGCCCCGTTTTCTTTATTCACTTCGTTTTTATGGTGCTTAATTTTCAGAGCTTTCATTTGTAAATTCAAATTTTTTTCCATACACAATACTGTTCTTTAAGTAATTTTCCAACCGACTATAAGTACTTGACTACACACATAAAGTTTAAAAATAATGTTTAAACTATTTTAAGGTATAATTTATTGCAAAATACCGTTTAAAACACTATTGAAATACATGTCCCAGTATTGGTAGCACTCACTCTGACGAGTCTAAAACTAGGACGCCCAGAGCCATTCCGTCCTAGTTTAGGCAACTCATTCAAAAACTTGTTCAATAATGAAATATAAGATTTAAAATAATGTATTCAATGATATAATCAAAATAATCACTCATTTATTTTATGAACGTAAACAGAATGTGTAGAAATAATTTTTCGTCTATGTATGTGCAAAAATTGATTAAATCTGGGACAGAAAAGTTAGGCTCATTAGTCATTAAGAACCACTTTTTAATATTTTTTTATGATACATTTAACTCATCAAAATAAAAACAAATAGTGTAATTAAATAAGCAAGAACTTCGAAAATATTAAACAATTTTTACCTTGAGGTTCTATTTTAAGATTCAATAGATAGAAAAGATTTATTATTGTCCCAGTATAGGACATATTTTTTACACTGTCCCAGTAATGGCCAATTTACCTTAGTATCACATTAAGTATATAAATATTAGAATTCAGAATAGAAAGATAGCTAGAGTTGAAAACTACAAGTACTTGGAACTTGTCTTAGACTTAAATTTAAAATAAGACAAAAACATCCAATAACTAAAAAATAATAAAATATCTAGTCTACATTTTTTACAAACTGTCTCATTTCTATGTCATCAGAAACACTACACTATAAACACCAAAAAGTAAAAATCACTGCTAGAAGGTGTAAAATTTTAGAGTTTACTCTTTTAAGAATTATAAATTGTAAAAATTACACTTATTTATATAGTGTAAATCATTAAGCTGACACTGTAGAAAAGTGTAAACAATTAAAATTACACTTTTCAAAAGTGTAATTTCATTGGTTTATACTTTTCATAAAGTTTTAAAATGAAGATTTACACTTTCAACTGTTTAAGTTTCCCGCTTTTTAAAAGTGTCTTTGCACTTTATACTCTACATAAAGTGTCAAAGTTACATTTACACTTTTAATGATGTAATTTTCGCAATCTAAACTTTGTGTAAAGTCTAATTTTGGTAATCTACACTTTTTGTAAAATATAAAGTTCTAATTTACACTTTTCTAAACTGTGATTAATATGATTTTAGTTTTTAAAAGTGTTTTTAAATCGTTTTAAATCGTTCTACACCTTTATTACAGAATTTCACAAAGAATGATTCTAAAGATTATCAATAAAAATAATTTTAGTATACAAGATAGTCCATTCAACCTAGAGCAACTATTTTCTTTTAAGGGCATGACACAGTCCTGTTTTATCGACCCTAACTTAGATTCCACTTTTCGGCGAAACGACTGCTCAGAATTAATTTTCCTTTTGAAAACATATTCTGAGGGCCTAATAAAGGGCGGACAACCGCTTTTATATGATTTTTTGTCAATAAAGTAAAATTCTTGCTAAATAGAAATCGATAATTTCATAAAATCACGTGGTGGCGGTCCCTAAGGAGATCACAAACACGCGCACGCGGCGAACGAGCTGGTAAAACATTAGTCCTGTTTATATATATATATATATATATATATATATATATATATATATATATAT
>QLSS01000065.1:631584-674805 GCA_024372645.1 Trichomalopsis sarcophagae
TATATATATATATATATATATATATATATATATATATATATATATATTGTACACACACACAAACTAACATAAAAAAAGCATCGATGTATGTATGTCAATATCATCCATGCGAAGCATCGCACTGAAATAATGCGATGTTGCTTTACAAGATTGACCTGCATACAAAATTGGCTGTTTTATCATTTGCATGAATAAAACAATGACACAACAGTCGCGATCATATATATAGCTTTATCATGCGTACACGGCGACAGCTCGGTCGCCGCGTGCGCGTGCTTGTTGATCTCCTTAGCAATGGCCACCACATGTTTTCATGAAATTATCGATTTCTATTAAGCACGGATTTTACTTTTTTGATGAAAAATCACATTAAAGCGGTCGTCCGTCCTTTATTAGGTCATCAGAATGCGATTTCCAGAAGGAAAATTCATTCTGAGCACCCATTTCGCCGAAAAGTGAAATCTAAGTTAAGGTCGATAAAACAGTACACACAAAAGTAGGATGAAGAAATGAATTAAAACTAACACGTAAGATTGTATGTAAAAGGATAAAGTTATATAAACATGTAAATAATGCAAAAAGGTTGTTAGTATCTGATAAAGAGTATTCATTTTAGCTTCAAGTATATTCGTAATACCAAGCTTGCTAACAGATAACTGCTTTTATCTTTACAAAATTTTGGGATGTATTAATGTAAATTACTCTACTTAGTTTAAATAACTTAATAGTAATTTTTAGAGTTACATAGAAACATATCAAAAGTGTGTTTTATGGTAATTTTAGCCAAAAAAACAGCGTTGCTGAAAAATTTCCGTCAGAGTGTCTGCGTGCACGTGTATGTGTGTGTGCGCGTGAGTGTGTGTTTGTGTTAATTTATCCGCTAAGGCTCATTCTCTTAGTTTGTTTTCAATTTATTAATTACTATTAATTATAAATATTTAAAACATAAAATCTAAAAATAGATCTTGTTTAGTTGGGCCATCATATGAAAATACTCAAAGAACAAGCAAATAATGAAAAATCATCCTAAAAGAAACTGAATCTCGAGTAAATCAGCTTCCGCTGAGGCCAGAAAAAAGAAAAAAAATCAACATTGCCGAAACCCGGGATTGAACCGGGGACATTTAGATCTTCAGTCTAACGCTCTCCCAACTGAGCTATTTCGGCTTGTTGAGTACGTCGCTGCCGGCCACATATGGCAGCAGCATCGATTCTAGCGACCTCTGGCGGACCTTCGCTGAGCCTCGACTTATTCCCCAGGCTAATCTCGGCATCTCGCGGAATATGTCGACGTATACGGCTTTACGTATAGCCGTGGGCTTCGCGATGCGCCGCTCTCGGTGCGTCTTCCCAGTCCCCATCGAATAATATACATTGCGCTCGCTTTCTCCTTCGGTGCAACTAGACGATCGTCTCGAGAGTACTGCACTTGGATGTACAGATATATTCTGTACAAAGACGAAATTACGAACTATGTTTGCTTTATTTATAAATACTTGATAAATCTATAGGACGATTTGAACAATTAAAAAATTTCTAAAAACCAATATTATTTCGGTTCGAAATAGTTTATCGAACAGCTGCTCTATTTTCTATGATTATTACGTAATTTTATGCGTAACCGCTTATCAATACCATCAACGCTCATCAAATCTGCTCAACCGGCTCGTATCATCGAAGCGCACCTTCTTTCACAACTAATCTTCACCCGTTCCCCCCACCTCATCCCATCTCATATCGAGCGTAAAATGAATCAAGCACCACAGGAAAAGTCTCGCCGACGATTGTAAGTCGCACACACTCACGCACAGGCGGCTAATGTTTAATATTTCACGGAAGACGAGCAGCGTCCGGCGCTAATTGAATTGCAGATTGGCCTCGCGCGCGGCCTGATGCTTCGGATAAACGCTGTTATTTACGTTGTACAACACAGAAGCCATTGGACCCCGCAATGCGTGTACATCACGAGAACTTACAAAATATAGCTTTCCGATCCCCTGAGATGGATAGTGCTGACGACTGATGTACTTTTTTTGAAGGCCTCTTCACGCTCTAGCCTCTTGATTTTAAATTGCGTGATATTTTGTGAACTTAGGGGCAGTTGCGTAAGCAATTTAATAGTAGTGAAATTCAAAGAAGCGCGATTTTCATAGTCAAATGCCGCGAATGCGATTTACAGAAGAATTATATATTTTTACCCCACTCGTAATGAAATTCTCCCGTGCCGTGTAATAATTTAAATAGATCCTCATCTACAAATCGTATAAACCGTAGCCGTTAATCATCACCGCTCCATCCAGCAAATAATCATAAAAAAGCTAATTAATTTAAAGAAAAAAAATCCATAACGATCTGTTCGTGAAAAGCACCGGCAATAATTATGGCACCGCATTCAGCCATATCGACTTCGACTCCTTTTCTTGATGCGCCGTCTGGATTATCGGCGCAGAAAGGCATCGACGTGCCCATTGACAGAAGTAGAAAAAAATCACACTCCGCAACGCCGAGCTCTCCAGATCGTCATTAAATTCCGGCGCTCTAACGAGGAGAAACTCGTTATACGCCTGCGCCTCTCGCGCGAAAGGAGAGACGAAGCCCCCCTGCTACTACTGCATCAGTAGACTTTATTCCAAATGGCCTCGCTCGCACGGTCTCTGGAATATCAGCTACTCATGGCGACTCGGTCCGGGACAAATGTTTTTTGTTGGCATTTGTATTATAGGCCCGCGAACACGTTTGGTTGTACAAAGAAGGTCCGTTGTAGCCAACAGAAAAAGAATCAGCATTCTATGTTCTTTTATATTTCAGACTCTTATGCAGCCCTAGCGAAAATAATCTCATGTATATAATTGTTAATAAAACTTATTAACTTTTTTTAGATTTTAATAACAATTTATAAAGTGTGAAATTTGGACTCCAATAATAATTTATAACACCTATTGATGTTTGTTAGCTTTAATTATTTATTATTTAATTTTATAAATGTTTTTAAACTTTTATTAGGTTTTATTAGTTTTTTTGAGTGCGTTAAATAATCATAAAGCAAAAAGCTAATAACAGCCATAAGATCTTATTAGAGTCTGGCACCTCTTATTAGTACCTTTGTGTATTTAAAAACCATAAAAACAGGTAATAATAGAATCTTTTTCTTACGATACAAGAAGATGAAGCTAAGTATGATTTATAATATTTCTTAGCAGTTATTAGGTTTTTGAAAAACTATTTCATACTAATCATAAGAATTGGAATTTCCTCTAAATCTAAATTACTGAATGTAAATATATTTTGAAAGTTATAAGAAGTTATTAGTAGCTTTTTTTGAGGTCACGCATTCATTTATTTTTATGCCAGAATATCTAAAGTTAATAAAATCTAAGAAAAGCTAATAAAAGCTTGAAACAATTATTGATTATCACTAGACTCCAAAATCCACATATTATAAATTGATTATAAAAATCTAACCAAAATTACGGTACAATATTTGGAAGAAAGTGCTCTCGGGGTCGGTTTTGTATACTGTTTTTTTCTGTACTGTGCGTTGATAAAATTTATTGTATCATATTATTATTTTGTATTTTAATTAAGTAGTAAAAATTTCATAAGATAAAAGTTTTTCTAGTAAATAGTTGTTATAACACCATGAATAATTTTAAAAGTATCCTTGGTAGAAATGTTCACCAACAGTGTGCCATCAGTTGGATAACTATTGTTTGTTTGACCAACGTTTTCAGTATCGGTTAGCCAAAACTCCTTTTTTTTTCTTAAGGTTTTTTAATAGCAGTTGGCCAACCAATGGTAAAAATTTAAATAGTAAAAAAGATCAAATAAACTATTTACGGCAAAAATTATACATTCATAAAGTTATACTATCGATTAACAAACATGAGATCAACAATTAACCTACTTTACACCGCGAAATCAGTGAATCATAAATAATCGTGTGTAGGTTAGAATTTGAGCTACATGTCGCGCATGCGCACTACGCCAGTTATTGCGGTTTCACTAACAAGTTAGAGAAGTATTGGCCAACTGACCATTTAGTCAATGAATTTTTTTACCAGGGATCAAAATTTTTTTTAAAGACTAGAAAGAATTTGGCCTCCGTGTTAATTGTTTCTTTAATGACATAAAGTCTTTTTTTTGTTTACCAAAAACAATAAAAATTCGTTGACTGATTTCTTTTAACAGTTGAAAATTACTTAACGATGCTGACAGAATTCAACCCTATAAAGGCTACTACAACCCTGGTAGAAATCGCAACCAATTTTAACCCAAAAATAAGCTTATAAGTGTCGAATTAGCTTATCTAAGCGAAGAATATTGGGTTATAATTGGCTAACAGAGACATCGTTTTAACGCAAGAATAAGGTTATTTTTGCCCATATTGTTTTTAAAGAAGAGATGTAACCTTAAATGCAAATAATAATGCAGCAAACCAAAAAAACGCGGTAAATATTGATGAGAGTAGGTACAGTTTTGTTACTAGGGGTTTTTTGGGGTCGCTGAACACGAATATCGCGATGGCAATACTCTCAGAAGTACCTGGTGCCCAGGGTTATCAGTATCAACGTCGTCTCCTCGAGTTTCATGAAAAATTAATGACATTTTTTGTCGAGACTCGTTGATCGGGGATTTTCGAGGTCTGAACACGAATATAGCGACGGCAACGCTCCTCGAGGTACCCGGCGCCAAGGGTTGGCTGTATCAACATCGTCTCCTGGAGTTTCACGGAGATTAACGACATATTTCGTCGAGACTCTTTGATTGGAGGTTTTTGAGGTCACTGTATACGAGTAAAGTGACGATAATCGCTTTCTAGGTATCTGTTGTCCAGGGTAGACAGTATCAACATCGTCTTCTGGAATTATCTTAAGTATAGCACCATATCCATGCTCAGTGGCCCCAGAAATCCGTGAGTAACGTATTTTACTTAATTACTATTAAATTCCCATAAAACTCCAGAAGATGACGTTGATACTATTCACCCTGGGCACTAGGTACCTCAAGGAGCGTTAGTGTCACGATATTCGTGTTCTGCGATCGCAAAGACTGCCGAGTAACAAGTTTTGGCTGAGTATGTTTCAATATCTCTCAAAAATCCAGGAGACGACGTGATACTGTCCACCCTGGGCACTAGGTATCTCAGGGAGCGTTGCCGTCGCTATATTCGTGTTCAGCGACCTCGAAAACCCCCAATCAACGAGTCACGACAAAAAAGTCGTTAATTTTCTGTGAAACAGTTGGAGACGATGTCGATACTGCCCACCCTGGGCACCAGGAACCTAGCAGAGCGTTGCCGTCACGATATTCGTGTTCTGCGACCGCAAAAACCCCCGAGTAGCAAAACTGGACTTATTTCCATAAATATTGATGGAGTTCTTATTTATTGTCTCTTCGGCTGCACTTTATACATATAGGTTATGATCGCATTGGACCCGCATATTAACTCATTATAAGTTTAAAATTGGTTAAAAATTGGGTTATTTTTAACGAAAGAAATAAGGTTATTCTTACTAAGCAAGCCAACGCCTAAGCTAATTCTTCTACCAGGGAAGTTTTAAGATAATTTTCACATTTCTTTTAGTGTACTTTAATTTGCTTATTAGCCGATTTCCGCGACTGCCATCACATTTCTTTTGCATATGCCTATGGTCGAATAATTGCAATTTCGATATTACATTAGCATAATCTGATGAGCACACTCTTGGAGTCCATGCATCAACCCGTACTCACGCTTTCGAATCTATCTTAACGCAGAACTAAAAACTAATGTCAAAGCGATACCGAATTAATGAGCTTTTAATATAAAGCAATATGTAATCATGATATTTTTTTTTCAAGACAGATATGAGCACTGCAATATAACACGTACGAAGTCGAAAACCACGAGTAGATAGAAAGGTGTCCGTATGATTGATGTCCGGCACTTAAAAAAGACTCGGGATTCGTGTTACGACATCCCAATGAAGACATTAAACATTTAACGTAATTTACTCACTCTGTTATCATCCCATTAGCCCACAACCTTCTCTTATAACAAGACCAAAGAAGAAGAGGATCCCGCTATCTCGGAACTTTTCGCAAGATCCTATTTGAGAAAGCACGTATAGGTACCGAGACATCATCTCAGATTGATCAAGTTGCGCAAATTGATAATGGATTTTCGTGAAATAATAATCGAGCCGTTAAACGGCGTAATGAAAGTGAAATTGCGTGCGTTTATCCTAGATTTGATGATGCTAATAACATTATATCGGCTCGGGCGGAGCAGCGGAAAGAGACTGATGGCTAGCGGGCCGGGGGAAAATAAAAGAGTTTCACTTATGCAGTGGGTATTTTCTTAATCCGACGCACAACACACTGCGGGACACAACAAAAGTCTTTTGCCGATAAGAGAAAGTAACTTCCTCGAGCAAACGCCATTAAGATGATCGACACATTATTGCTCGAAAACCCGTTTATTGAACTTTTAATATACCGTCAAATTAAAATCTTCGCGGGGATGTAGACGTTTATTCAATGAAAACTCGCTAGATTTACAGCTTTTTTACCCAAAGGCACACGCTGCTCCGTTGATTTGCCGGGAAGCGATATTTTTAATTATCGAAATTGATAGGATAATAGCAGTGTACTGCATTGTGTGTATTAATTTTCGCGAAACAATAACAAGCGCCCGGTACTCGAGAGTTAATCAGCTTTCGAACAGTAAAATTTTGAAGAAGCCCGAGATGCGCGCTTCTCGCTGCGTTATATGGCCGCTGCGCGGAATTGTAGCTTCGAAGTAATGGGAAATAGATTATACCAGCCAAGTGGAAAAATTAAATAGGCTCGAAGTATGAAAAGAAGTTGAACGGCTGAAGAAGTGAAATTTTTCGCAATTTAAATTCATAATTTTCATTGAAAACTCGCGCGTGCGCATAACGCAACGCTGATTTATTTTCGAAAGATAAAATTATCCTCTTTCAAAGTCGTGAGTTTTCATTTCCGCATTAATTAATTTTTATTCTCCATTATGGATGCTTTATATTCTTAAATTTCATGCGTACCACATAAGCATCCTCCTGTTCATTAATTTTTCATAAAGCTCTTGATTATTATATTCGGCTTTCTGACGCCTTTGTTATTCCACGCTTCATACCAACGAATTAAATGAACTTTAAACAACTTATTTTGTATCGTTGATTCGTTTAAAAATACTAGATTTTGAACAGCGCGCGTTGAGCGCCCTAACCAAGAAAACGTTGTAGACTTCTGACTTAGACGCATGCTCACTACATGAGCCAATCACATAACGTCTATCTTGGCTTCACAACATCCGGTCATGACTTTTTTATATAGGGAAATCCACCCACTGTATTATACAACAACCAAACTATAATAAAGCTTTACGGCAAAGGCAACGAACGCTCACAATAATCGCAAACAAATATATCTCTGCCACTTATCAAACAGCCATAGCCATTGCATCTGCTCATCCTCAAGTCACAAGTCGGAGAAACAAGTATGGTTAAAGTGCTGTCCGTACCTTGACTACCTTGACAAGCGCATCGGGAAGCCCCCGAGCAGTTAAGGCGATGAGACGCTGACGAATCGCCGCGAGTGTATATACTGTCCTTTTTTCCCCGCCGGCGTAATCGCGGGTGAAAGTGCGTGCGGATAATGCACCGCGAATTTATAATGCAAAATCGCGCACGCGCTGCTTTAGCTACTGGCGTCGATGGCTTTCCTCGCTCACGACGATTCCGGAAAAGGCTGAGCTCGTCTAATGCAACCGATAAATCAAGCTGAGAGTGCGAGATGCACAGCGAGTCTCTGGAGGTATAGCTAGCTATGTGCGATGGACAATTTTTGCCCGGAATGCGTATTAATCGCCAGTGGGATTCCGAGTAAGAACTTAACGGAGATCGGTACCGTAGTTGTTCATAGTGTTAATAGTTTAATGACGTGAAAGTCGGGTTTTCCATGGAGTCTTATGGTGATGCTGCTAATTGCAGCAAAGTTGTGGTGCGTTTTTCATCAGCGTTATTCGCGATAATTTTGCAAAAAATTATAAGTGTAGAAAAACAAGAAAGACGAAAAGATGACAAGTGGGATTTATCATTTTTTGCCGTAAATCTATATAGAAAATAAAATACTTTTATATTGTTGTCAGAGTGAGTATGCAAATGCGTCTCTTTCTTCAAAGAGAGTTTAATTAAAAGAGCATTAATTATGATGATTGTTCTGGCTAAAAATATATGCATTATGGTTATTTGTTTGAGGACGTGAAAGTGTGTTGTTGCGGACGTTGGGATAGTCAAGAATAATTGCGGCAAAATCGTGGTTTGTTATTTATGTGGTTGAACGTAACCTTTAAACGACAGAGTGTAAACCTACGACTTTTCGTTAAAATATTAAATCGTACTTTCACAAATCACAAACATTCGTTTTAGAATGTTTTCCACCTTTAAATTAATAGATATATTGTTTACAAGTAAAGGAGATTTTCTCACTGATTACTGAGCAAAACTTCAGAGCTTCAGTCACGATTCAACACCTATTACAAAATTGCGGATATTATGACGATGCGCAGATGCATCGCGGAAATATCTCACGCTAACTATCCTCACGTTCGATTAAATATTTTCATTATGACTGTATATTCGAATGCCTGGAAAATATGAAAGTTTGTTATGAGTTGACGATGTAGAATAATTGCAGAGAAATAGTAGTTTATTCCTCACGTACGCTTGTTTCTGCAACATATTATCAAATGGATATTCCAACTAAAAACCAAAATCAATGCGTAAATATGCTACATGAATGGAAATGTTTGCTTTGCTTATATTACAAGGTTTATAGGATGAGACAAGAGAGAGCGAGTAATATTTACATGTATTTATTACATAAAACGATTCACGAAAAGATTGTAAATTATTGGCATCTGTTTAAAGATCTATCCTTTCTTAAATCTCATTAATGCAATTTGTTGAGTCATAACAATGTACCGAATTCGCATTGTGGTCACGTACGAAATCAATCAACACATATCTTATTGAAAACAATATAAATACACCTCAAGCGTTAACCTCCGAGTCATTAATTCGCGTTTAAGGAAACAAAGGGATATAGAAGCTCGAATGCCCTCGCAATCTCTGATCCACCTCCGATTGACTAACTGGAATTTTCACACCTCTTCGACAATAAATTCCCAATCGTTTCAAAACAGCACGGATAACACTTAAGAAACCTGACATCAATCATCTCCAGTTCCATTCATCTCCGCATACTCCGAATTCACCGCCCTCACAACGCGGCAAACCAACGCAAAACATACCGAGACGCGATTGTTTTCACCTTGCGATGGGCTCTGGCAAACGCTCACGCACGTACGCGCTCGTAATAACGCGGAAAAGCAACGCTGCAAACACGTCTTAATGCGCACGCGGCTACCTGACGCGTCCGCCGCGACTTCGCACACATACACGCGAAACAAACACGAGGGGCATATCGGTGATAGTTCGTGTATGTGGATGCGAAGAAGTGCCTCTCTCGGTCGGAGGAGGAGGAGAATCTGTTGCCTTTCTAAAGAAGTCAACGCGCGCCGAGGATGCACTTGAGTGTAGAAGAGAACTTGCGAAAAATACGCGCAGGTCGTACATAGAGTGCCATTAAGTATGCGCGGAGAGGAACGGTTGTTGGTATTATCGGTGTGTATCTCGTTTTCAATGCTAGCTTTTAATGGATCATTGATTTAGGGATAAATTTATTACGCGAGTTGCTACATCCGAGAGCAGCAGTCTGTTTTAACATCGATGGAATTTATTCTACTTTTCCTGTAACGATTAGTAGTTTTTAAACAAAACATGCTTTCCTATGCATTCCAGTACGCCACAGCTCATAATTGCCTCCTTTCTACCAAACTAATCAACTCATCAAACATCTAGCACGCGCACGTAAAGTCTCTGCGAATAAGATGTAAACTTATCCCGATCGCTGAAAAAATGCTCCCACTACAAAGATCATAGAGCCAAGAAACAAAAAGCAAATAAGATATTACGTTGAAATCTAGCCGTGGGCATCTTCCGTCAGCACCGGCAGGCAGAGTAGCGTAGCGATAAGCTAAGCGGCGATCTCGAGATCATCGGCGCGTGACGCTCGGGAACATCAAATCTCCAGCGGCTCTCGGTTAAGTGCATCGGCGCGCTCTATCTGTATACCTATAGCCAGTCGCGCATTGAGCAACCGAGCGCGGAGAGCGCGATCCGGCCCGGGATATAGATCGCAGCGAGCATATCTCCCTCCCTTCTCCTAGCTTTATAGTTTTGCGCACGCGAGAGCTCGCTGCAGTTTGTTGCTGAGCGAAAAATCGACCGATCGACAGGGAAGCGCTTTTAGCGCGGTCGACGTTTTTTTTAAAGCTAGACAAGAGGGCGTAATTCAGAAGATTTTCAAGAGGATTTTAAAATGCTTCGTTATTTTATTTCTGACAATAATTGAAAAAAGTAACAAATTTTAAATTGCAGCCAAGACCTACGGGGTATTTTTTCGCAATCGCCATTCACCACAAACATGATCCTTATAGATAAATTATAGTGTTCCGGACGTAACCGAGGGCTACTAGGGATAAGAGCAAGTGCAGCGTATTTATTCTTTATTAATAATGTATTTTACCTATTAGTAAATTTAGCGAACGTTTCTCCGTCATTTGGCTCTCATATGCGCGAATCGACAAGGTGATTCGTGGCTTCAGGCCAATACGGTTAGGAGTGATTTTATAATCATTCCTAGACTGCCACGACCCCCTCTAGGAGTTTTACTCCGCGGATTTTGAGGGTCACTTTCAGTGCAGAGAGGCTAAAGGGCCGATCTGTGACTGCCAGGTCACATGACTGCGTGTGTATAGCTATAGATATAGAGGAGCGCGCGCACTGCTTCGAGTCCCTTCGGTAGTCCTCGGGAAAGCGTCTTTGTTTTAGCGGGCCCGAGTTTTCGGCGGCGTTTAATGAGTAGAGCTATAGAGCGTCAGTTCTCGGCGACAACTTGTGAGAGAAGGTCACACCAGGACCGACCGTTAGGAGATTTCAATACAATTATAATATCTGATCAACAATGTTTTCACAGTTTGTTTTTGAACCTTGATGTAATCTTGTCCCGTACATATAGTTTAATGAATTAAAAGTTGAATGACTTTATCCAAGAATTTATCTTCGATAATAAACATATATCGTTGAACTGATCGACGATTTAGTCCAACCAACAGGAGACATGTCAAATTTCAAGGCAACTGAATTATCTCGATAAATTAAAGCCGCGTGCTTGCATTTCCGGCGCAACGCAACAGGTTATGATGCCTGCCACCGCATTATTGAAAGTGCAGAAAGTATTCGTTTAACATAACTACGTAGCCGCGCGCTCGCGGAAAAAGCTGCGCGGTGTAACGAAACGTTTAATTAACGAGAGTGCGAGTGCAAACCGAGGCGGTAATGAACGAGCAGCGCCAGCCTTATATTAGCGAACAAATCATAACTTCCAGTCGTTTGGGGTTGAGCAAAGCTTATGTGCATGGACGGGGTGAAGAAAGAATTTATCGTATCGTCGAAGTTTATGCGCTGCTGAGATTTTGAATATTAACTTTGATTGGGTGAATGAGAAATAAGTTTTGAAATTGCAAAATTTACCGGCGTTTGAGATTTGGAGACAAGTACTCGTATACAATAGCGAGAATTATTGGACTTTAGGGTACATATGAAAGGGAATGGATCATTTGTCGTAGTTTCCAGGAAAACATAGTTCGCGCTAATGTAGCTAATTTGATCAATATTTTCTACTGTATACGTATGTACAAATCCATAAAAAAACCGGACACTTTTGGGGGTCTGAGTGAACAAATTTGAAATTTGGGAGCACACCTACCCGACCATTTTTTTTCGTCCTTTAGGTCATACAGAACCCGAAAAACTTTGGGTTCCCAAGATTAAAACATACCTATTTTTTGCCGGGCATTTTAAATTCTCTTATGGGAATTTAACACGGAAAAAATAACAGAAAATCAGAAAATTGCCACTTTTTGTCTGGAGGCGCAATCCAAGAATGTGTTTTAATAGAATCAAAGTATTAAAAAAAAAATTAATTTGAGGGCTGGTGGGTTAAAAATGTCTGTCTAGTTCGTTCTATAATCTGTTGTCTATAATCGGTGAACACACACGTTGCGCACTTATCGCGACCGACCGAATCGACGTTGGCAAGGCATTCAGTACGTGTCGAGAGTCCTCGCAAGCCCTATTAGGGTAAGTTTTTGCGCAAGTATACATTTGTATAAATGCGAGCACAACTTAATGCATGGATCATTTTATGCAATCGTTGCTGTCTCCTTAATCTGCGGATTGCAGTATCGAGTTTTATTATTCTGATTGGGGCATCCATTGACACACAATGTCACAGATAAGGCTACACTCCATATCATCAGGCATCGATAGAAGGGAGCTTTCTTCCCGGGGCTTGACGAAGCAACTGCCAGCACATAATCAATCTGCTAGCGCACTGGATGCAAGTATAATAACCAGGTGAACGACGCGAGAAGAAAGCGTACCAATTTAGATTTGACTTTATAAAGTAACGCTTAGACGATTACGCGCAGTGCGGAAGGATCCTTATTGACAACTCTCACGTAATTATGGATACGATAATCTGTCGAATGTTAGCAATCGATTGCAATGCAAACGATAAATCTAGTCATATCAGTTTTCACAAACCAATGAGATCACCTTACGGGCTCTAACTAAGCTTTATTTCTCTAATGAATAAAGGCAACACTAGCAGCGGTTGTAGCCAACAACGCTCTAAAATACATAAATTTGCTCGAAACAAGAATCCCCTCCTGGATACAAAATTTAACAAAGAGATCTAGCTTGGGATTCCGCTTCACCTTTGTGCCTTGCTCTGTCACACCACAGGCTGGAGCCAAGGCCTTAATTAAAAGTCACTTCTGTGGAAAGAGCTAAGGGAGCGTGGCAGCGGCAGCGGCAGCCGCCGCCTCGAAATGCAGAGAAAAAAATGAGAAGAAAGAGAGGAAGGGTTGCCGCCGCGATGGCGGTGAAAATTCGCGCGCTGGGGCATCGAATTAACAATGCGAGACGCCGGAGAGCGATACGAGTCTCTCATAACGCGCGTTATAACGAAATCAGCGGAGCGCAAGCCGTCGCCGCAGTAGTGCCTCTCCGGATATTACAAACCTCTAGGCGAGAGCTGATCCTAAAAAAACGACTAATTAATCCCGCGCTAGGTCTCTTTTCCGAGGATGACGAACAGTGGTGGAGTTTGTTGCGCTGGCAATACGTGCTAGCATGTCGACGAGATTCTTCACGGTTTTATTACACTTTGCTGGATTATAAGGCCTTTTTCGAAACCTATGTAAATCGAGAATTTTGCAAGTCGAGTACTTGCAGTCGCATGAATCCATCTATGAATAGTTCCCAGTATGGATAATTTTATGTTTCCAGCTTTCAATAACAGTTAAGTCACTTTAGATTGGTTATCTCATCTATATTTGGGTCTATTGAACATACTTCGGGAAAAGTTTTTAAATTAATCACAGCAAAAATTACAAACAAAATATACGTAAACGATTAATTTCAAAAGTTTCAAGTTATTTTACGGAACATCAAATTGGGAACATTTCCATATTGTTTTAGGAACAAATTTACTTTAAAATTTTTTAAGAGTAAGTATACAGCCGAAATTTCTAAAATTATCCATACTGTCTCTCTGCGTTTTTTTAAAATGCGGGCACAAGTTGTTCGATTTTTGCGTGCATTTTTGAATAAAAAATTTGGTGTTACACGATCATCTCTGAAAGACTTTAATTAATCGGGCTAAAAATTTGTGTGCGAACTCCCCTCACAATAGTAAGGTGTCAAATTTATTTTGGGCTTGATACGCAAAACGCGAAGCGTGGAGCGCTAGTTTTAATACAGAAAATAAACTTAGGAGTACGTAGAAAATTCTGATTTAAAATTGGCGTCAATTAAAGGTTCAAGAGACTATATAAGTAAGCCTGATTTAAAACTAGTTATTTTCAGTAATTCAACTAATATACTATCTGCGTTACAGTTGTATATTTTTATGAGCGCTTTCTGTATCCTCATACGTCTCATCATAACTCTGTACATGTTTTTTCTGATTTCCACGCTATTTGTCGGCAAATTCGGCTTCAATCTAACATCGAGCTAAACATTAAATCTGTTATACTACTCATACACTTAGTATCCTTCACTCACACCTATACTATATATCCTTTTAATGCCAGGGCTTGCGAACAGGTAACCTGTTTACCTCTGCAAGATTTCTGAGTATAACTGTAATAGTTATACTCTGTCATATTCTGGATTAAATAAAAAAAAAAATAAAAAAAAATGCTTGCTAACATTTCATATATTCATACGAATTTATATTCATTCGAAGAATCCCTTCGTCTTGTCATGTGATCTGATGCTCCTAAGTCGATCACCCACATAACGTTTCTTATTTCTGGCTTTATTGAACGGCTGCTTTCTAGTAGACCAATCTTGTCTTCTTCGTCGATCAAATTTCATGCACTGTGAAAGCTGTTGAACCTTTTCTAACTTTTATAAGTCATAAGCGATACTTTCAGATTCTTTATTTTTGTCTGACCATGAAAAGAAGGCAAGCGCACAAAAGATCTTGAAAGAATTTTCTTACTCTGTCAGTAAGCTTCTGCGTAAACTTAACTTGGTCTATTTTAGGAAATTAAGGATCTAGTGTCTAAAATTCGACAAATGTTCTGCTCGGTGTGCAGAATATATCCTAGAATCTGTGCAGAAGGTAGAGAGACACTAATTTGAAGCTAAAAGGTTAGAATAATCCCCAGCTAATAAGTCAATTCGATTTAATTAATAATTAAATTGATTATATTTGATACAGTCCCAGTTCACTATCTGTAAAAAGTTTCGATCTGTTTAGCGAAAGTGCGACCTCGCGCCTCTACTTTCGTCCATGAGAATGTCACGTCACGACATAGATCGCCGACTTTTACACGTGCGCGACAGGGGTACCCGTGCTGAGAGATGCTTACATGGGGAATCACTCTTCCTTTCGTGCTGCTGGTGCATGCGTCTTTCACTTGATCAAGTTTCCGCTACTTCTGCGGTTTAATTATTTCAAGCGATTTCAAGACGCCGAGTTTATCAGATGCTTGTATAGAAAGAGTAACATCGGATATAGCGAGGGTTACGCTTTCCTTTTATGCGAAGATCATTGATACGACTTTGACCTTAAGGGGTTATCTTTTTATTTAGATATACCAACAGTGTAAACATTCCGCTATTTTTCTTACAACTGTTTTTTCGCAGTAGAATTCGTCAACAGAACTCCAGAGAAAATCTTGTCAGCTTGTCAAAATAATGGACTATTCTGATCTAATCCTAAACTCACAAGTTTTGAAAATGCATTTTCATATTTTTCTCCAGAGTTCTGTTAGCAAATCCAATAAGTCGTGCGATTTTGCACAGAAGTAAGCAAGACCTACGAAAGTGAAAACAATGTAAATTTATAACAATTTTGTTTTTATTTCGGGATAACGAAGTATCAAAGGAGGGAGTCAACTTTCGACGCTTCCTTAAGCTCTAGAATCTTGCAAGCGGTATCTAGAGTATGAATTAAGTTTATAAAATGTCATAGGAGGATGACGGGTCCTGCTCTGTAAGCGGGACAGGAAGCAACAAAGTAGAATCGGTAAACTTTGATTGATTATGTCAAAATTAGAGCTCTGCACAGTCTGATGGTCGCCCGTAATCTGTTTGCATATGCAGGCGTGTAAGCATTGCACCTGTGTGAACTACAGGAAGTGGCGTTTCCTGCTGACGATGCGTTTGAGCATAGACGGCAACAGTCATCGGCGATTTCATCAAAGAGCTTAGCAATCGTCTGTGACAATAAAAGAATCTTCAACTAGCTTAAATCAGCGTCGGATCTACTCTATACAATACGCGAAATAATTCTATGCGAATATTTTTGATTCTGGATCCGAATAGTCTTCATTTTTAATTGTTTAATTACAATGCTAATATAAATTATGCAAAAATTATGATTTATTGTTATCATAATGGGTTATACGATTGTGTAAAATACAGTTGACAAATTTGAAAAATAATTTTACGGAATCTTCGTATATTATAAAAAATATCTGTGTATGATTATTTCGTATATATAAAGTAGGATTATTTTTGAGAAAAGTTTGTCCAGCGTTCTTCAATCTTGTTTGGCGCACTAGGAAGCTTATGTGCACTAGAAGTCATCGCATACTCCTTCATTTATAATGAATTATAAATTTCCCACTGTCGGTGCTCATCTATTTTCCGTAGCAACGAGCTGCCAGCGTATACCCCTCGCTCCCCGAGAAAGCGAAAGGAGACGACGCGACGTATCGCGGGGAACCGTGTGCGCGTGTGTGTCTGATGCCCGTGTTTTCGTTCGTGTGCCCGAGCGGTTTTACGCCGCGTTGTACACCTCGCTTCGCCAGATGCCCGTGACGCGCTTAGAACTAAAATCGTTTTTATAGTTATGAGCACGAGCGCATCTTGAGAGGCTCAGAGCTCGGAAGACGTTGTAAAATAAAATTTTCAAGAAACACTGAGATGAGGCTTTTTAAAAATCAACAAATTTGTCGTGTTAAATTTCTCGCCAAGTTGGAACATAGCCACTAAATAACAGAAGCCACTGCAGCAAGACACAAGGCCAGCTGAATCCTTCGTATATGTACTGCGCCATTAAGCGCACGTGTGCGAATGTATTCCTTGTCGTCGTTGCTCCTTATCTCGCACGCTCGGTGCAAAAACATAGCCGGGGAGAAGGGAAGAGTCTCTTCTACTGAGAGAGCGCGCACTTTCGTTTCGAACGAGTAGCGAGTTCGCGATGGGACCATCATCTCGCGATGCTGTTATATGCAGTCCGCTTATACAAGTTAGCACGACTTATACTGGTGCGAACATTTGGGACCATCGTTGTCACACAACTTTGTGCTTGTATCTTTGTTCGAATTCGATAATAATCACCCATTTGAATTTTGAATCTTTCTCAGATTGGAAATCTGGTAAGATAAGACGTTTTTGAACGCTTCGGTGCAAAGTAGCGTCTAAAACAGGGACCTTGGCGAGAGCCATTTATCTAAATACGTATTTATAAGAACTGCCCGTTAAGGGGCTGTCGGGGGAGCAGCCGAACGGTGTCGCCGCAACGTCCAAGTAGCGCTGCGGTCAGGTGGCAAAATCCCGATCGAACAATAAATACAACAGAACTGCGTACTTTAGAAAAAAAAATCGCTCTTTACCGCCCTTCCTTTTGACGTAGTATTGGAATTACGTTTCAGCAACAGAGCAGCCAAACAAGCGGCCATCTTGAATTTATATACAGTCACCATAAGTTGGTAGGTCATATCGTAATTACAATACTACGTCGAAAATATGCACTTAATACTATGTTTTACACGAGTTACTTGTACTTCTGGAAAAAAGGAAGGGCGGTAAAGAGCGATTTTTTTTCCTAAGTATGCGGTTCTGTTGTATTTGTTGTTCAATTGGGATTTGGCCAACTGACCGCAGCGCCAGTTGGACGTTGCAGCGGCACCGTTCAGCTGCTCCCCCGACAGCCCCTTAAGTGTGTGAAAAAGCGTGACATTCTGCTTAATAAATGGCAAAGAAAATTTTCCATTCTTAGATGCCATGCCAGAGACTGACCATTAAGCGTGTTACCGATTCTACCATAACGATGTACCGAAAAATTATCCAGTCAGCCGATTCTGAAAAGTCGCACCACAGTTGAGTTGCGCTACCGCATGACAGAGCAACCACCGACGGAGACTTGGGCGTTCTGAGCGTGCACTCTCGCTTTCGCGTATGCCCGTGGTGTGTAAGTATATAGTACGTGCGAACGCGCGGCGCCGGGCCATTTGCATAATATGGGAATTGGCCGCTAAGCATTGTTCGCTACTGCCGCGCAGTAGTTGTCTGGGATGTGCGACTGAAATGTGGACAGCTTATACTGCGTTGTGCGAAAGAACATCCGAGCACGTAAAACTTTGAGCACCGTTCTGGTTGTCCGGAATTTTTTTTTAATTGGGTAATATAGCCGTGCTGAATTCACGTATTTTAGTTTTTTATCTACTGCATTTATTTACATCAATTAAGTCGAGCGTGTTTATCTGGCTGGTTTGTTAAAGATAGGAACCTAATATACGATCATAAATCTCAACCACGTTTATAGTATAACTGGGTGGCATAAATTCGCACTGATGACATCAGTCCACTTGCCTGCGCGGATCTATGCTAGTTAGTGTCATAAAATAATGTACGATACGCATATTACTAGTCGTTCTTCATGGCACGGTGTTAAAGGAAAGTTATAAAGGCACACGCCCGCCTACATCTGGGTATTGTATAATTCCAAAGATCAATAATCGTTAAAGAACTGTGTTTTTACGTCTAAACGCTCATTAAGGCAGTACCGGTAGATAGCTAGTCAAAACAAAGTCTACTTTTCATATCTTAATTATTTTTGGGATACACTTAATAATAGAAATTATTTCATTATTTCATTATTTCAATTCAATTTTCATAATTTCAGCTACCGCAGACTTACTTATGTTTATGGAATGAATGTGGGAATTCAAAAAAAATTTTAATTTAAAAAAGTTGTCTACAAGTTAAGCATAATTATTGTCATTTTCTAAATATTTAAACAAATTTTTTTTATCAAATTGTAGACAACTTTTTTACATTAAATTTTTTTTTAAATTCCCACACTCATTCCATAAACATATGTGTTTAAAGTAGATTTATTAAAAAAGAAGTGTCCTTCGAAGCCCAAAACTTAAATAAGTCTGCGGTAGCTGAAATAATGAAAATAGTGATTTTTGGTCTTCAAAGACCTATTGTGCCTGACACATGGTATTCCTGAATTAATATAATTGTTTAGTTGATTATTTAAACAATTTAAGGTACATTTACACAAAAAATTCAATATCTCATTTTGTTTAATTTACGGTGGTGAGGTCCCCTTAAAGTCCGACGATCAGCGTGCGTTTGTCTGTTTAATCAAGGATTGTGGTGAGTCTTTCATCAACCTTAGTCGGTTAAAGGTTCACATTTGCAGCCATACAGGCCAGCGACTATATGTTTGCGACTGGGAATCTTGCGGAAAAACCTTCAATCGGAGCGACGTATTGGAAAGGCACAGTTCCAAGTGTTCGAAGAGTTTTCTGAGAAAGGTTTATCTCTCCAAATACTTAAAGACTCATAATTATTCAGAGAAGTAACCAAAAAATAAAGCTCATTACTCCTACAATGAATATCAGGAACAGTTACCCAGTCCTAGAATTATTCAGAGCAAATCTACAACATTAGAACCGCTATACCAATGGCCCAAATGGATGTACACTGCACAACTACCCACGTCTGAACTACCAAAGATTAAGGAATTTTATTGACGAATATAATTTAGGTGAAATGCAGCCAAAAACATCTCATCGAACAATTAGATTTTAATTTTTGCATACGCTATATTATCTATCCTACGCTATATAAGTCCCGCAGTTTAATTATCAAGTTATAACGGCTTCAAATAATGTCACTTCTTGATGAATAACAGAAGAAAGACGAACCATAATCGAAGTTATCCGCGGCAAAAATATAGGTACATATAATAAATTTCATTCTCTTCCAAAGACAGAAGAAGAGGAGTTAAGAATCGAACTCCTAATCACCCTGGGTATTAGTATTAATAACAATTATTTATTATATAATATTTTATCGCAACCGTGTATAATAATTAATTTATTATAAAAGTGTGTGAATTTCTCCGTATTGTAAAAAATTAATAGGATAAAAAGTAGAATTAAAATTATAAATATTTTACAACATGAACATGAATAAAAAAGTTTATAACACTGGGTGGCTTAAATCCGCATTTAAGTCACGCAAATCCGTGGCGTAAGTAGCCCTTTCTGGCACCGTGTATATCGCACTCGCTACGCTCGTGCTCTAACCTCACGCTGCCAGAAAGGGCTACTTACGCCACGGATTTGCGTGACTTGGCGGATTTAATCAAGCAGTGCAATTAAATATTGTACGATACTCGAGTTGTATGTTCACTTTCCGGCACGGCGTAAACACCCTCGCTACGCTCGGGCGCTTAACCTCGCTGTGCCAGAATGTGCCTCATACGACACTTATATCGTAATGTACTATTGTTTATAGATAGATAATATGTTTATTGATTAAATACTCTTTGTATATACACAAAAAAAACCAAATGCTCTGTCCCCCAAATTATAATGCATCAATTTTATATTGCGACATCGAATTTTTATGCCTCGCCAAGGAGCAATATCGTTCGACAATCATCCACATCAACCCTAATACCACATCCACATACATTGTCTGGCGCCCGCATTAACCTCCGTATGTATTATCCTTGATTTATTGAGCAGCAATATAAGTACGGAGCTTTGCAGCGGTAAATTTTACGTAACCTTCACAAAAAATAACGAGTAAGCGAGCGCAAATTACACGTTTTTTTGCGTTGCACCCATCCTAGACAATCCTAAGCTCACGATCGACTATGAAGTATGTATCGTATCTAATGTACGAGAAGGGGGTAAACAGTGGACGACGCGACGCTCGTGGGTGAAAGTCACGCGCAAAAGTCGTAAACCCGTTATAAACCAAGTGTGCGAGTTTTAAACGACTTTGCCGCTGTAAAAGCAAAGTTCGTGCTTCGATTAACGATTCGGCCACGCCTCGATGCTGCTACGGCTGCCCCCCAGCTGTCAGGGGTCTAGCCGGTTGAATCTTTCGAAAATCAAAGTTTGATCGGCGATCGAGATGTTTTTTCAGTGTCGATGACGAGACGAGGTCAAAGTTACATTCGAAGCGCCAATAGCTCACTCCTGTCAGAGTTTCAACCCCATCTTTGTTAAACGACATAAATTACACACACATCCAATGTACCCAGAGCTTATAACCATCAGTCAGCTTAATGTATTGATTAAACACTGATTAATTATCTGTCATCGCCAAACTCTTGTAGATACATCAAAAGAGCGCGCATCAGAAAATCTGGAATTCAATTACGCTTGGCTGCAAACACTAATTTCCACCAACGTCGCTTATCAGATTTCGCGCTATCTGTAGCAGCCATAGCATGTATCGAAGGCAGAAATTCACAGAGAGCAGCAGTGGCAGTAGTAGTTGAGTCCGCCAACTTCCATATCCGTGAAAAATCACGAGCAGCAGCGCTGACAATTTCCGTGATAATTGCGCGCGTGAAATTTCGAACGGCCGAGGGGCTGCTGCCGCCACCGCAGCCCGAAGGGAAGAGAGAAAGTACGATGGAGAGGCGACGAGGAAGAGCGTAACGGAAATTGGGTCGTCGCTCTGAATTTCCGAGTGCGACGTAGTAACGTTCACTTGGCCGATCGCTAGGCAAGATCTACACTCACAGTACTGCTGGCGCATCGTGTATACTCTTGATGCTGGTTTTCGAGGTGAAATTATGGCTGATGTTGTTATCGGTGAATAAACGTTGCAGAGAGCTTTGAAAATTTTCTAACGGTATAGACGGTTCGTTAGTATCAAAATTATAGTTTCCACTCGCGAATGCGAAATTTTTATTTCAAGCGGGAAGCAGGAACATCTCCCAGCACTTTCTTCGAATCGTCGATCAATCCTCATTACCGCGGAAACACATAGCCTCTCAAATTTTGTCACGTATCTCACGGAGTACGTGTATCTCGAGTTTCCTGACAACTAGAATTTTCTAATTGCGATACCGAGCGTCAGCACGTGCGAGCGCGGATCTGGCCACATGTGAGCCTGGGTTAAGGTCGTCGCTCGATGGCGCGCGCGCTTTGCGACGTTTTAATTAGCCGCGGACGTTTTGAGCGTCGCTCGAGGGGTTAATTGCCGACTGTCTTCGGGAGAAAACGCTGTTCGGTGAAATTTTCGCGGATCGGGTAAGCGCGGCGAGTAACCCAAGATGCACCGTGTGTCGCGATGAAAATTTCCTCGGCAATTCATCGCAGAGGGAGACGGACGCTAATTGAACTTACGTGTCGCAGGGCCAAGTTTGTAAAGGGCTCGGTCATGCAGTACTACGCGGACTACTCCCGGATGATGGGCAAAGTTTTGGCTTACCTGAAACAAACAAAGCAATTGCGAAGTTAAAAATAAAGTTCTATCGGGAACAATCCTGAGCTTGATTGAAAAATACTTCATCGCGAGAAACCCGCCAAATAAAGCAACTGATTCGAGAAGAGCATCAATGAAGTCTAGCCCGCAAAAAAAACAGCCACTTTAAAGTGCGCAAATAAGAGGTTTCCTAGCGCTCCTTTATTTAGCGCCGCGAAAATAAAGCCGTAAAACAGCCGGAGTCGACGGGGAGGAAATTAGTGCTGGGCGAATTGCTCGAGCCGCCGGATGTATAAAGAGAACGTACAGGTTCCGGTTGCGAGCAAGTGATTGGCTCCTGAACGGACGACTCGTCCTTTGGTATCGAAGTCGGAGTGGAAGGACACACAATGGTTTTAAATAACGCGAGCGCGCCAAAAATCGATGGCAAACATCCGACCAAGTTCAGAACTATACAAAAGTAAACAGCTTCAAACAATGAGGAAGCACACGTTCACGCTGTACGGGCAAAAACCCCGCAATACTTTTCCCCAATAACCGAATCCCCTTTCTCTCGGCTGCAGCAACAAAGCGACGAGCGAATTTCGATTTCCTCTTGCAGAACAGCTGCAACCCTATAGGAGAGTAGATCCCGGGCGAGAGCGAATAGAGAGAAAGAGCTGCCCGCAGAGTAGTCCGATCGCGCGGCAATTATCTCCCCTTCCGCAAGACACGCGCGGAGAAACGCTTTTCCCATCGAACTCAGCCCTACATAAGAGGATGATACTTTCTAGACTCGCCGGCTCTGAGTGCCGAAGGAGCGTGACGTAAATGAGGGGAGCAGTACAGTAGTGATAGTCTTGCGCAAAATAGAGACCAGCTCTTGTTTTGGGCTCTCCACAGCACCACTGGACTAAATTGAGGATTCCTCGAAGCTTGTAGGTATACGCTGGGTAAAAACGTCGAGATTTTGATCGAACACAGTGTGTATGTGTTGAATCGAAATTCCAACGCGCGCAATACTGCGAATTTCGCAGACCATGCTCGAATCCATCACCAGAAAAGGAACAATCGATTCAACACCCTTTATCTCGGAAAAAAAGACAAAAAAAAACACTCTGCAGCCATACACAATGCAGTGGCATACAACAGTACAACCACAAGCATTGCGCCAATATCCTTGGCTGGTCGTGAATCGTATACTATTTTCGGCTGATTATTAATTTTCCTTCGCTCCACACGCGCGGCTGCACGTCCTTCGATTGTTCCCGCGGACACAAAGGCGCGCGCAAGGCTTTTTGCACGCTCTTGCGGAATCCGCGCATACCTGTATAACCTCTCGTGCGAGCGCCACCATAATGGCTATTATCCTCGCGGCGATGACAGGCTGTATAAATCGTGTAATGGAGCCCGGGGATGATGGCTCCCTTTTACTTTTTTGTTTCTGGCGCGCCACCGGGTCGAAATTGAAATTCATGCAGCTGTGGAAATCGCGACCCTCTTCTGTACTCTTTGACTCGTCGCTGCGTTTGTTGTCGAATTCATCGGAACAGCGGAGGCTTTGGCAATTTTCGGTTCGGATTTTTCGCTGCAGCAAGATGAAAAAGATTCCCGGCTGAATGAATTGAATACTCCGACGATGGCGTACATTGCTGCAGAGCTTTCATATGCTTTGTTCGCCGAATCAAATCAAGCTGCGCGCTTCTTTTGACATGCGCGAGCTATTCGGCTTTATGGAGGTTTTCATCGGAAAAATCGACACTTTCTATATCATCGAAAAAAGGTGATTGTCGTAAGAAACCCCACTGACTCGATTAACCGATCCCCTGTAGCTAAACCTCATCGGCGGGAGAAACTACCCGTCTCTTATCTCCCGAAAATCGTATGAAGAACCTCGCGGCAATCACAGCAGACATAAGCCGCCCGTATTGACAAATGGTCCACGAAGCGATTAACGACCGAACAATTGAGTCCCTTCATCAACCGCTTGAAAAAGCACCGAAGAATCAACAATAGCCCGATTGATTCTTAAAATAACAGAGTCCACAGTCATCAAAGACGACCGGTTACATAAAAAAAAAACAAAATCTAAAAGCCACTCGATTCTTCGACTCTCATACATGTAATGCGTATATGTAAGGCACTGCGGCAGAAGCAAAAGAAGAGGCACGTTGTATAGGGCTCATATACCTACGAACGAGAGAAAGATGCAGTCGGGTGTTACGTAAGGAGCGCGCCTAATGACAATGCGAGCGAGATCGCGAATCATCTTCTCCATCGCGTGACGTAAGCGCAGTGGAAAACGACGGTGCGCGCCTACTTCTTTTTCTCTTCGAGAAGGGAGACGCCGCTCGAAAGTAGATACCATAGGAGATGGACGTTATTACCGAACGTTGGGTTATCGATTAATTGCATCAATATAGGTCTGCAGAGGAGCTGCCGGGGCAAATGGACGGGGACAAGATTTGTGGGATCGTGATGGCTCGCGAGCAGGCCGGAGATCCAACTGAGGTTGATCTTTTATTTCAGCTGAGCCGAGTCGTTTTTTTTTTCATTTAGTGACCGATATAATTTTGTCATCGTCACGAACGATAACACTTTCGCTATGCGTTGCACTAATAAGCGCGGATTCGATAATGCGATACAACGACTAACTCGGCGTGTTTGCTCGGCAAGTTTGAAAGCTCGGCTGCTGCAGCAATTCTAATGATAATCTAATCTCTCAATCTGTTCTCCGTCTCTCGCGCAGTCCCCATAAATATAGTTCCACTGCAGCTCTGGTCCAATTTTGTCTCTCTATTTGCCTGATCATCGTGGAGTTGTTACATCTAATTTTGTCGTACGAGGGGCGCGCAAAAATCGATTTGCATAACAACAAATGATGGATGGCCTCTCAAGCCCATCCATCAAAGGCGGCGACGAACTTTCTAAGCTCCGGTAAAAAAATTCTGTAAAAACAACAAGCGAGCAAGTGCGTGCGCTCGACCATCACCGACGATAAACCCACACGCCTCGCGTTTTCTGCTAATTTCTCCCGCCACGTCTTTGCACACGCGCAGACAGGCAGCGCATTCGTACATAAAAATCCATCTTTGCCTTAGGGCCTGCGAGCGAGGCTCCTCTTCCAAGCGTCTTCTTCTCCCGCACTCGCTAGCGAGACTTTACATAAGATCCGTGCGAACGCGTCGCGTGCACTTTTGACGCTGGCTTTCTCCTTTTATCGGCAAGCCGTGAGGATTCTTTTCGCGATGCACTAGGTGTCTCTCGCTTCCTTCCACCCAGCCGATTTCCGCCGTCGATTGTTGCCGCGGTTGCTCCTTTTATTTGATTCTTTTTTCTTGCGCAGAGCAGAGCGGATTATCCAAACGGAGAAGGGAAAAATCGCGCGTGCGAGTGCGTGCGTTTCCGCGTAGGAAGCTGTTGATTTTTATGGGACGCCGCCGTTTCCGAGCTGTACTGCAGCATGAAGAGATCTCGGTGATAAAGCCATTCTTACGTATGCGCGCAGTTTCTGAATCGTACATCGCGCATCTCGGTAATGATCTCGTTGAAGTTCACAGCAAACCGATCGAAAATAACGAGGCTGCATTCCGGCGTGTGATATACATCGCGGCGTACTTTTATTATTTGTTTCATAACTTTGAATTTGCCCACAAGCAGGTAGGGAGCAGGCGAAGAAGAAACGCGAAACTGCGCGCGCGCTCACCTGCTGCCCGAGATCTCTCGCGTCCGCGTGTCGCAATGACACAATGCGAAGCGCGCCACCACGGAGAGATAGTCGATCGCGCGCGCGCGGGCCCAAGCCCGCCCGCTCCTTTGTAATGCTAATCCGGCAATTACTCACTTATGTGGGATGCAGTCCTGCCTGCCACCAGCAACGTCAGAGCTGCTGTTCTGATTCTTCCGAGGGGTACGGTGACGCTTTTTCGTCGACGCTTGTTTGGCTTGACCCCTTCTATTGTTTGGCCCCTTCTATCTGGCTATACAGGTTCATGAAACCTAAATCCGGTAAACCTACCAGCTCTATCGGCCCTACTCAACCATTACTAGAAATAATGAGCGTGGTTAACGTGCTGTTAAGCCCTTTATACCTGACGACAGCTTTATAAAACTCTTTATCAGTCTCTACCACCCCCACACTTAATGATATATTGATGAGAGGTTGACTCCATTCTCGTTCGACATAAAGATCGCTGTTCGACTGGCCTGTCTCCCAGACGCACTTTATAGAGAGCAATTCAAATTGATGCTCAACGGTACTTTAGTGCACTGATTGCATCCCTTAGTTGCGTTATTGCTTATATGCGCTATCCCTTTTCCCCCCTAGCATATCGCACTCCCTATAGGAAGAAAGTGATCTGGTTAGATACTTGGGAAAGAAGAGCTTACTTTGCGGCGGTATTAGTATATCTATGACCTATTGATTTGATTGTCGATTTCATCAAATAAATTATTATTCTATTCTAGTCCATTCTTTTATTATAACATATCGGCATACGTTCCTTCTTTAGCCCCATTATCAATCTCGAATTTTTCTGATACAACGCGTTCTGTCTTACTCATATCCTAAACAAGGACAAAAAGAAGTGACAAGTCCGTTCCAAAGTTCTAAAGACGGAAACTATATCTGCCTTTTTGAAACCGATACTCGGAAAACGAAAATCTATCGCCAACTCAATATACTCGTGTCAACTTCATGTACAAGGCTGGCTACAGCTTTCGCCAAGTTGTAATCAAGACTGAAGATAAAACTGACGAACAAAAAAGAGGAATTAAGTTTGCAAAGAGTCCGGGATTGATTTAGAAGCAGGACTTGCCCAAGTTTAATTCTGTCCCCGCACAACTGTACGACTGTTTATTATAATAAGTATTTTCGGAAGGAATACAAATCAAGAATATATTTTTATTGTGGTCTTATTTGAACATAAGATGGATACAAGATGAACTAGAACTCCTATGCAAACGCATAAAAAAGTTCTCGATGACGTACCGGTTCTTGCTTTTCTAAACAAATATTCAGGTCTATAATCGACCATCAAATGCGTGTTTTATAGACCTACCAATTAGACAGCGACAAATAGCCTATTTCAATATGGTACCAGCCTTTCTATTAAGTAAGAGAGTGAGACAAAAAACCGTTTTGAATACTTTCTAATTCCAAAAAACGTTTCTAATTTTTAAAAGTACAAAAATAATTAGCATTTAAAAAAACCAACATCTTAAGCATGATCATTTTAAAAATAATAATCGTCGTTATTATACGGTACTAAATTATAATGATTCTATTACCTCCGACTGTATCCGATTTTCGAGCAAATACCAGTCATTATACTTGTCTGAGAGTATAATGCGTATAATTTTGCATTAGGTTACACAATCCAAGTGAGTAACCTAAATGACTAAAAATGTCGCGCTGCTAAAAATCAAAAAAGTAATCGATCAATGCATACACTTTGACGAAAAAATCTTTCCAGTACGAAAATAAATATCTATTAGGTTAGCGGTAAAAAAATTTACTCGATTAGTCTAATCGATTTCCGGCTGCCTCAGCGAAAAAAAGAGCTGGAAGCAAGACGCGCAGACACTCACCTTTCAACCCATTTTCGTTGGCGCGCGCGAGCGCAATCAAACATCGCAAGAGCTCAGCGGCGCGCGTACGCGAGCTACAGAGCAGGATTTCAAAGCTTCCTATTTACAGGAAGCAGAGAGAAAGCCCAGCTGGAAAGGCAGACTTCTGTGTCTGGGGCCCGAATTTCATTTGCATTGAATCAAAGCGACAGAAGCGCAGCCGTACAGCGGCCGCCGCTGATTTTGGCTTCGAAGGAGTAAGTACAATATAATATAAGAGATCTCCGACTTTTCATTGGCGGAATTTCTCGGTAAGCGAGAGTTACAACGTTATTGTGGATTTAATTTACGGATCTGCCGGATGTTAATGGTCCGTTTTTGTGTAATTTGGGCGATAGCCTTTATTGTCTCGTCGACGAAAGAGGAATGGGATGATCGAGATTGGATGAGCTGGTTTGTAATTTGAAATTTATGCAATGAAAATTGTCTCAGTGTGCGCACGATGCTCGAACAATAAGCAGAAAAATTTAGAAAGTTTGGCGCACACGCGGAACTTGCGGCTTTAAATTAACCGAGACGATGAATAATTGCGTAACAAGGCGTTAATTTTGTTCAATCTCTCTTCCTATGGCGAATCGTCTCTTTCGGCTTGTCTTCTCTGGAAGAGAAAAATGCCGGGGAAGCCTCTCACTGCGGATTTCAGTCGCGATGGAAGAGCAAAATTTCGGCAAAACTCCGGCCAAGTCGCGGAGTCTTCAAAGTTCGAAGAGCTTGTGAGTCTGTTGCTGGTGGTGAATGATGCTCGCCTCATTAGACGAATTTTGTGAGATATTAGACCCGAATCTCTCTTTGGAAATCCGAACCGAAGCTTCATTTTACAGCATTAATTTTTTTTTCTACACTTGTATACCTATGTACTCTAAGAGTGAAGTAAAATGATGTGTATAACGTAGGCTAATTTGCTTGTGGAGTCGCAATATTTACATACAAGAAGGAGCTTTGCATCCCAGCAATGGGCAAATAGATCCCAGACAGCACGTGAGGATCTGTCCCCTTTTACGGAGACAGTGTGGCAGCTGAAATAGTCAAATTTGAATGCACTATAAAAAAAAAACTGGAAAATATAACTATTTTTAATTCCGTAAAGTTCCGAAATAGATCTAAAGAAATACGATTTCAATCCGACTACTTGTTTAACAAACAAACCAAGCCAGCCCCGCAAGCCCAGTAGGCAAACAACACACCTCTTGGAAATAAACTCCCTCCCCGTGCACTGCTACAGCGAGAAAAAGCGAGTATAGCTGCAAAAGCACCAAGAAAAGCCATTGCTCAGCGCAGCTGCGATGTGTATACGTATATATCAGTGTGCGCGCGAGGTGCAGCCAATATTTGCCGAGAGACCGCATCCGACGGAATATGGGAGCAAACATCCTATCCCTGTGATAAACACGCGCAGTCGCATCCAGTCGCTGTGGCAACAGTGGCGGCTGATATCAGCGGCGAGTGAGAGCGCGCGGAACTGCATTGTTCAGCGGCACTGTAAATCAAACAGAGCAGTCGCGGATTAGCTGCAGCTTCGTCGCCGCGAAGGAATGTGGGCTACGAGTGCGCCGCCGTCGGCTCGCTCTACACGCGCACGTAAGCCAGCTATATGGCTTGATGAGTTTAATGGGGAGGATGGGGAGAGATATTTCGAGAGGAGAGAGAGCGGTGAAACGTCGCATTCGCATGCAAATGTGAACGCAGTTTTATGATGCTGCTATGCGCGCGTGATGAAAGGAATTTGAATTTTTACGCTGCATGTATATTCCGGCGCTGCTAACTGTTTATTGAGTCACGGCTCTATTGTTCTTATTTACCGAACACTCGCGGATATTCCGAATATGAATTCGAATATGAATTCGTGTTTTATAGCGCCCATTCGTCTTTGAAAAAAGCTGTATTTACTGAGGCGCAGCTCTCAAAGTTATTTAGATAGCTCTCGAAAGATGAAAAACTGCCTGGTAAGGTAGAAACAAAGTTCGTTCATATACTCCCTTATAATTTGTTCTGAAAATTTTCAACTAAAAACCTCGCCCGCAGAGACTACAATCATTTCATTTCTTCATGCTTTATACTTTATGCAGAAACAAAGATGAAAATCTTGTGTATGAATGAAAAGACTAATCTATTGAATGGAAATATTTAATTAAAATCATATGTTACGTTTATTCGCTCTAGGTCTGCACATAGTGATAATTAAAACTGCGAAAAAATCCATCTCACTCAATATAGAACTTTGGAGCTATATAGCGTGTCCTTTACAGTCCACTGACGGACTTAATCAATTTTGCCAATTAGAAAAGTCCTAATTGCCTTACACTTTATTAAAAAGATTCGGTTCAATTCATGAGAATCCCGACATTTAATGAACACACCGTCCCAAATCACTTTTAAACGAGCGTACGACACATCGAGAGAGAAAAGGGGAGAGCCGCTACCTTATATGACTAAAATCAAGAGAAATAGCCTTCCCGTAATAATTCGATCAATCCTCATCCGAAAAAAGCCGTCGCTTCCTCCCTAATAATTTTCCTCCCAACTTACCTCCGTTCATAAATCACGAGGCTCGCGCGAGCGCGGACGAACAAAGGACCCGACCGAGGAGCCGCAAAAATTCATCAGTTAGTATAGGAAGCGCGTCGCGCCTCTTAATCCGATTTAACCCCGGAGAATAATGAGAAATCGTCATTAGCCCGCATATTAATCAGCACCCGGCTATGCGGCACCGCTGCGGCTCTACGTGCGCAGTATTTATGTGTATTACCTCTACGCGAAGAGGAGAGGGGGGACAACATCGCGAGCGTGCAATCAGCCATATTTATCCAGGCAATTATAATCAGCGAAATTCGGCGCGAGCGAAAAGGTCTCGTTAGGGGTGAGCCTTGTCGCGGAAAAAGCGACACACACACGGGCGTTATCGGTAGAGGCAACGATGGGGTGAGGATTATGTCGCCCTCGCTCTCCAATTAAAGACTGCGCGTATAATTGATTCCGCGCGCGCATACTACATCGGGTAATTAGGTTGTATATGACCATTTTAATTCGGGAGAGCCGACTGAACGGCTCTTTTATATGCGCGAGTTTTTGTCAATCGACCCTACGTGCGTTCGGAAAAGGCAATTAGCTTTTTTTCGAAAAGCTGGAAAAGTTTTTGGAGAAAAAGTACTTTATCCAGCTCTAAAAACCCTTTGATCTTCCGCTGCGTCAACGAGCTGGAATGCGAAGAGGTTTGCTTTATTTTCCATTTAAAAATTACGGCGCACAATCGCCACGTTTCACAATCCAGCATCGCCCCTTACATTCGCCAAACATCAAATTAGCGGCAATCTAAATCCCATCCGAACGAGCTAATGCATGCGTAAACTGCCCCCAGCAAAGTATAACAAGAGAGACCCTGAAATCGCGGCTCGACTAAGACCTCTCCTCTCCTTGTTTCAGCCCGGCTTTTACGCGGGTAATCGCGATTTACGACTTGGACCTGAACAGCAGCTGCGCCACTACCGCCGCACGAAGCCTGCACATGAATTTTTGAATTTCCCGCCCAGAGTATGTTATACGCGGGATCGTTCCTTTTTGTGCCGGAGAGCGCGTGAATGTTGCACACACGGACGAAGAGAATAGGGATGCCTGCGCTGTTTGAAAAGAGCGAAAGTAGGCTAGCGGAGCGCTCTCCGCGAATTTTCGGAGTTTTGCAGTCTTTGCCCGAGAGCTTCTTGAAATTGGCTGCGCTCGTTGTTTTAAAACGCTTTGTTCGAGTCCTGCGGGAGAGGATTAGGTCTTACGTACGGCCGGGTTATCTAATAAAACGCGACCTCTATTGTACACCCGTAGCGTTATCGTAACGCCGAGAACATCGAATTGTAGAATAATCGGAAGATGGAATCGCTGTAAAAATCCAACGAGAAAGCTGTTACAAACGGAGAGGAGACAGAGTTCAAAGCGAAAAAAGTAGACAACGGGACTCGAACTCGCGGACCCGAGAGCCAGAGGCCTGTGCTCTAACCACTGAGCTAATGTCTACGATGCATCCGAAGTGCATGCATCGCAGTACGACGCAGCTGCTCGACTCTTATCGCTGACTTGTCTCGCTCCTCGCGTTGCAGACGTGTGCGTCTGTGACAAAGCTGATGCTCACCTATAGTATATAGAATATAGAAAGTCACTCGAAACGCAAAACTCAAGGTTTACCCTCCGATGTTAAATCGTACGTTGTAATTCAAAGATGAGGACGGCACTCAACCGCGGGCTCTCCTTACACAGCAGAAAGCTCCAATTAAAATCCCCCCCGGCGTTTTTTGAATAAGGAAATAATTGTGAATAGCTGGTCGGCGAAATCCAGAATTCTCCCGAGCTGATCCCGCTGCACATCTCGAAAAGCCGTCTTAACTTCGTTAGCTTGCAAATTTTCCTCGGCTGCAAACGAAGTTCGATCGTTCATGACTTCCGCGCCGCATACATAGTAGAGCTCTATACATCCACTTACTCGCGCGCGGCAGAGGAAAAAGGAAAAACGAGGCCGAGCACCAGAGAAGGAAAGAGAGGAGGAAAAGTCTCGTGAAAAGGGAAAGAAGAAGCTCTCGGCGAAATCGCGAAAAAGTGCGCGAGCGCAAGTCGCGGAAATATATATTTATACCTCTCAGCGCTAGCTCGCACAAAAGCGGCGAATCCGAAGAATCGAACTCGATAGTGAATGAAATAAGATTCTCCCGCGATAAAAGGCGATGTCGTCGTCGTCGCGCCGTCCTCTCGGCGCTATATCCCGGAAGGGCTTCAGGAGCGAAAATATATACGTATATACGTTTATAGGAGGAACCGGAAACTCGCTGCGCGGCCCGCGGATAAACATCTTTTTCGACGACTTTGGCTCGCTTTGGAATAGCCCGAAACTTACGTGGAATCTGCGGACTGTTATGGAACTGAATATACTCGTTTCCTTAATTCATCGCGTCACCTCTCGAGATACACGCTCCAAGCGAAACTCGCGTAAAAGAGCCAAATCAAGAGCCAGCCCAGCGTATCAACAGAAGCTCGCCCAGAACAAGCCGAGGCCAAGCAGCATCAGCGATCCGGAAACTCGACTCTCCGATCCATCGAAATGCAGCGACAGTGGCAGTTGCAGTTCGACCCCGAACAAGCGGTAATTTTCTCGCCTGCCTCTTCTTCGTCTATAGCTATGTGTACCCAGATGCATACAGTATACAGACTATGCGCTAAAGAGGTAGAGAGAAACTATAGACGGGGAACTGGAAGTAGCTGCGGCGCAGATCGTCGCACGCGATAAAAGCGCGCGCGAGAGTGTGTGTAGAAAGGGGCACCGGGAAAAGGTGAAACGCAAACACCAGCGATCCTGGCTACGCGGACGGTTTCGGCGATCGTGATGGAACGAGCCTTATCGCACTCGAGATTTTATTGACCTGGAGATTCATCAGTGTCATTTTCATGGAAAATCTGATCCTGTATTTTTACTGCACTCGCCGTTTTACAGTCCGCGAATTGAGCGGAAATTATATTTATCTTTTAGTTGGCAAGCCACGGAAAATGGTAAAATTCGATGAATGTTTGACGCGTATAAATAGAGGAAAAAAGTCTCGGTAAAAAGCCAATTATATTTACTCCACGCGGCTAAGGACTCTGCAAATTAAACGGCAAAAATGCGCTTGCACTCACGAGTCGACAAGAATAGAGGAATCCCTAACAGCAGAAAACTTGTTACGAAGGGTGAAACGTTGGCTAATTGAATTACGGTAAATAAAATTTCACGAACGGAAGTACGAGAGGTAGCGAGAGCGAAACGAAAAATAAAAGATTACTCGTCTGTTCGATCATTACGTTGCTCTGTCGATTCGCCAATACATTTTGATGCTGACTTTTTTCGTAGCTTTACAAATGAAATATTTTTATATGTATATTTGTGAGCAAATTATTTTTCCACGAAATCGGATAACAACGAATGCCAATCATTCTTCTAAATTGCGTTATACCATTTAAAATATCCCTTTTAATAACTCTTTCAGTTCCGCGAATCCGATTTGCTCTGGCTAAATGTTTCGTGAATTTTCTTCTATTATAACGATCGAATTTAAAACATAATGGAGCTCGAGCTAGAATTTATATTTTCTTTCATCAAATCTTTTGAAAGAAAAGCTCTGTTCAAGGTCACTTCTCTTATTATTTGATATCGACATTAACGCAGATAATCAATCTATATGCGTGCTTCTTCACGGCATTAGACGTACTACAGAAACGCTAAAATTGAAAAAAATGAAAATTCAATATTCGAATAAGCTCTGCTTTGAATAAACAGGTCTAAACGATGCGCGCATACGAATTACGGACAAATATTCGCTTGACACCTACGTACATACACGTATACTTTTAAAAGTATCCTGTATAAAAGGTGAGTTTGGAAAAAGTTTCAAATTTTTCGAAAATCGAAAGCTAAAGAGGCAGAGACGCCCGGACGAGCAAACAGCTGTCACCGGGTGGCACCGATCATGCCTGGAATAATTCATCGAGTTTGCGAGCGGCTACTGAAAGATTTAGTCGGGGTGTCGAGATGTGCCCACGCAAAATACTCGAAGCGTGCAAACACGAATCCGCGCGTTTTCTGATATTTTTATCAGAAGCCACGTTCCATATAAACAAGAGAGATTTGTAAAAATAACAATTTCACGCGAGACGTGCTCTGCGCTATTGTACGGAGAATCAAATTTTGTACACCTCTGTAGCATACCGTTATGCATTTTGTTTGAGTTCGCGGAAACCCACGCGTGCGTGTACATACGTAAATTTCACGCGCTGTTTACTCGATCCAGAAAAGTATCACAATAAACACGATTGCGGAGTTCGGCGCGATGATTGAATTTTGAAAATTTTGCTAGATTCCACTTTAAATTAGTGGGAACTGCGATTACCGCAAATTCAGACTCAATTTGTACAAGCTAACAAAGCAGGAATTCACCACACGTCAATTAGCGAGTCTTAAAAAATAATCCTTCGACGTTGTACAACGTCTAATGCATTGCACAGAAGAACGCCTCTCTAAACGTTTGATAAAATGGCAATAATAACTCTGGCAAGCAGAGTAATTTATCGCCGAGATAAAAGTCATTCGTAACATGGAACTCGCGGAGGTAACAACGGCAGCGAGCATCATCTGATGGTTCGTCCACATTCCACAGGACTACAACAATTTTCATCGCTTTCCTACACGTACACACCGGGATTACCCAACCTCCACGCGGCTAGCATGAACTCGAATAAATATTACAGTATACTTATATAGTACGTCATTCTCCCACGCGCAGCGCGTATCGCACATCCGAAATTTCTCCTAATCCCAAAACGAGAGAACGAACGATCCCATCTGCTCGTCTCCAAAAATTAAACTCACCTTTCCTCTGCCAGAGAAAGAGAGAGAGAGAGAGAGAGAGAGAGGGACAGAGAAAAAAAGCGCCGCATCATCCGACACGCGCGCGGCTCTCGAGAGTGAAAACAACTAGTGCCACTCTCGAAACAAAAACGAAAACTGAAAAGCAGCCGTAGGTTTATACACGCGGCAGCGGCTTTGTGTAATTATTACATTGACGAGCATCGAGCGTGCGAAATGCGCGTCATTGTGCACCGCGAACGCGCGCGAGAAGCTAAGGAGGAAAAGAGACGCGGCGCGCAGACGCTTACTTAGACTGCTTTTTCGCCGCCGCGGCACACGATGAGACTGCTGAAGATGAGTCGCAGGAGTCGTGTACGTGTATAGATATATAGATAGAGCCCGAGCAGAGTACCTGCGGGTATGCGAGGAAGTCGCTTTTTGCGAGCGAGCTGTTCGAGTCGAGAGGATTTGGGTCGTGTATCGAGTGTGATTACTCGGGTTTTGCCTGTAATTGGGTAATGCTCATGATTTTAGCTTATGTAAGCCGTACGCGTGCGCTGCTCTCTCTGGATACATAGGTTTTTAGAATTTTTTTTTCCAACGATTGTTCTAAACATACGGTATCGATCTGTTTACACGAGTAAAAACTCGTCGCTTTTTACGATAACCATCAGCTCATCCTCGTGCTTTCCAACCGCCCGAAACAGAAAGAGAGTGGAATTCCAATCCTTTTTCTAATTACACACCGTAAGCTACTTATATCACCTACTCCAACATCAATTATCCGCTCCGCGAAAGAAGAAATTCGGATGTACCCAATTTTCCCGCTATCTCGGCGTATCAATCCATCTATATTATTTCCCCGCGCTTTTTCTCATCCTCTCCCTTGCGCAATCGCGTGCTCGCGCGCCTATGCATCTGCTCGCTGGCGCTACCCCGTTGTCGTATAATACAATAATCCTCTTTCAAGAGAGAGAGAGAGAGAGAGAGAGAGAGAGAGAGAGAGAGAGAGAGAGAGAGAGAGAGAGAGAAAGATCCTCGTCGATTCGCGGCGGTGTTTCCTCCCGCGTGTGAATCGTTAAGAAATTCGGCACGCGTTGCTCTTGCGCGCCCGGATCCGCGGATCTGACGAGTTCTTTTTGCATAATTTAGTCAAGTTTTGCAACAGCGGATTTTATCGCGGCTGATGACACGATGACTCTGCAGAGGTCTCTGAACTTTCGGCCGGGAGACAGTTCAGCTCCACACGAAAATTCATATTACGCTATTCCTCTCTTTAAAAAGTGATGGTCTTTGTTGTGAAGCATTTAATTGAGAATCGGTCGCCTGGTACAAGAATTAAGGAACACGAATCAGAAATACGGATTTTATTATATAACCTAAAAACGCTTCAAACTGTTGGCGCTAAGCAGGCAGCAACATTTAAATGTTAATTATGACACGATAAGGAGTGCACGAAATGCATTTAAATTTCCTAGTATAAATTATAAAAAAGGTCGGACAGGCGAAACGGAGTGAGAAGTCGCGGTGATGTAAAATAATTTGCCCATCGATCCAAGCGTATAAAGACTCAATTAACGTTCTCTCCTCTACCTGCAACCGGGGAGCAACCGAGCGAACCGAGCTCGCAAATCACACACGAGCTTTGCGGATTAATTACTCCGATATAACCCGCCAGCAGCGGGGGGTTCGAAAAATTACGTTGGAAAGAGAGCTAGCAGTATACTGGTTACGACAGAGAGCAGAGGCGGTAGCGACGGCGCAACGCGACGAAAGCAATATCGTCAATTAGACGCTACAGCTTTATCGAATTTCATAGAGTGCGCGCGCACGCGTCTCCGAAAGCTTTTAGCGGAGCTTTTTTTAAACTCCCGCCAATTTTGGCTTGGCTCATCGATCGAAGGGGTTTGAGCGGGTGTATCGTGTGTTAATTGAATAGAGAAGGCTTTGAACTGCTTTAGCGGGAACGTTGTACGTGTGCGCTCGGCCCGGAAAGGGTTGCACTGCACGGCGCGCTGCTTTGCATTTAGTTTATGCAGTATAAAGCGCTTTACTGCGCGTATACCCATAATATTTGCTCTGATTGAAGCGTATATTGCGCCTATATCAACGTCAAAGCGTGATGCTTTGTGTACGCGTATACGTATTGTATTGCGATGCAATAATGATGCAGGTATTTTTCCGATTTCAAACTATTTAGAGCAAGTAAAATGTTATGTTTTGTTGAATCGTCAAAATATCGAAATTTCAAAATCATTAGCTCGTTTATTTTTGTATTGTATTCATGAAGAAATACTCCAAATGTTTTATACCAACAGTACAGTCCCCAGAAATAATAACTCCTTTATTAAACGAGACAACGCTGTATCCTCCCAAAGCAACCGGCCGACATAAATTTTTCACCCTCGACCACAGCCTCTGCAGCAACTCTCCGCTATACAAGCTGTACAGCCAAAAGCAGCGCAGTAGTCCATTACCCTCCACACTCGGCGGCCAGAGCCATTAACATCCTCCTTCCGCAAACTCGCAAGAATTTCAATTTTCCATTCCTCAGCTGTGTGCGCGGCTCCAAAACGCTCGACTGCAGCCCGTAAGTCAAGCGCGTCGGAAATGATGGAGCGTCGCCGTCTGACGGATCGCGGAATTATACTACTGCAGCGCGAGTCTTTCGGCTCACAACTGCGCCTGTGCCGCGTGTATACGTGCATGTATATAGATGACGCATGACGGCGAGCACGCGATATAAGATCGCGCGCCGGCCGACGAACGCGCGAATTAATTTGCGTTTGAGGCGCTGGATTACTTTATTCTGCACTATCGCAGGGGGGTTGCTGATATTTTCACGTGACAAAGCATTCATTCGTCGTGTCAGGCCAGTTGTGACGAAGGAAAAAAGACTTGTAACGAGGTGGGATTTCGGAATTTGTAGGATAACGATAGATTGGTCGACCGGACGTTTCGACACCCCTGACAAATGGTGTGTGCGGAGTAAAATCGAAAATCTTCAAAACCAAACGCGCCCGATATTTCCGCGTCAGACGAACTCGTTTAATGAATCCGTCACATCCTGGAGCGCCTATAATCCCCGCGATTAAACAACGAGCATCGAAAAAACAGCGCGCGCGCGCGCTGCGAGTGTAGAGTGCGCCATTAGGTGCAGCAATTACAAAACTACGAAAAACCAAGAACGCGAGTATGCGCGTAAGCGAGTTGGCCAATCCTCGAGTATAAGCAAAGAAGAATCCTCACCCCCACCTCGCAGGACGACGCGACGACCTTCGTCCGAGAGATGCGCGCTGTATAAGTATACGCGCATCGGGGGGCCGTTATTCGCGCTCGCGCACGTTCCAGTTATTCGCGCTCTATTCTCAAGACTCGCTGCCGCGATATTGTTCTTTCTCACGCCCCCCTAATTATAGCATCTAATTGTATGGCGTCATTAAGGTATATTTCTATGGACGCGCTTCCTTGCCCGACTTCTTGCGCCGTTCGCGCAACGTCGCTGCTGGAACGCTAGCTCTCGGCGTGTGTACATGCAGTGCGTCTTGTGTGTGCGCGTCGGCGCATTATGTGGCAGATGAGCGAGAGAAGATGTGTCGGGACGATTGTTGATGCCCGCGCACGTGCGCGTGGGCCGCTCGGTTTTGTTTTAGGCGAAAGTCGGTCTTTTAATGGCTCGCGGTCGGCATTGATCTCTATATAATTGGCCGACTTCTAGCATTGTGGGCTTCTCCGCATTATGTCGAGGGAATATGAAAGCGTACGAAAACAAAAGTGGATGTTACTCGAACATTCGCCATATAATTTAGGTGTAGCTCCAGCCGACACAGAAAAGAAATTGGAAGAGGAAACTTTTTGCCGCACGAACTCTAAAGTTTCGCTCGGCGGCGGCGAATGATCAGTGGTCAGGCCTGAAAAAAATCAATAACGCAAAAAAGTTCCATCAGGTGTAGGCAAAAAGCGTTCATTTCGAGGATAAGGAACGCCGTCCACGCTCTAAACTTGGAAGTTTTACACCCTTCATTAGCCGGTGCTCTGAAATTTGTCCGCGGTTTGGATAACTCGCGCTCGCCGGATTATTTAACGACTCCCCTTTTTTTCTCTCCACAATTAAAAATACCGCCCGCGTTATTATAGTGTCCGGCTGGCTTTTCGCAAATAATGGAACGTTTAATAGAGCTTAATGGGTCATTTGGTACGTGTACATAAATCGATAATGCTCGTAATTTTAAGATACTGTTGTGCTCGCGAATTAAAAAGGTCATTTGTTCCGCGAGCAAATATTTAAGGACACTTCGCTCTGAATTTCCAAGGGAAAGCCGATGAAATACCCTTTATTATCATAGTTAGAGCCGCGCTTGCGTTTATATTTTAAATTCTGCATTTTCCGACTCCTTTTAAATTCAGGAAAAAGTGTCTTGTTATTTTCGAGAAGAAATGCAAGTGTACACAAAGCAACGGGAAATGATGTACACTCTATTTCCCACTGCCCTTTTTTCGAGCAGTTACGCGACTGAGAAAAGTATGTACTCACTCGAATGAATTTTTTTAATGTGCATTAACTGAGATTCTGTTGCACGCATATTTTTCAAGGGGAAGAATGAGTTTAAACACTCTAAGCCTTTCGAAGAAGGATAGGGTTTTTTAAAGTGTAAACGCAAGAGAAGTGGCAGAAGCCTTTATAATCACCACTCGATAAAAGGCAGCCAAAATACAAACATAAGCAAATATAATTACAAGTACATAAGTGGAGATACGTACCACGTGAGCTGCTGGCCGGTGGATGATGGTAACCGCCGCCGTCACAGGTTCCCTGCTCGCATTCAAGCCCCCGGGCTCTTCAACCCTTCCTCGCGAACAAGCTCTCTCTCTCTCTCTCTCTCTCTCTCTCTCTCTCTCTCTCTCTCCTCTCGCACTGTTTCCCCGGCGAACCCGAAGCAACCGCGCGTGTCTCACAAGGCGTGTATCGTCTATTGGCTACTGCAGACAAGTCGGAAGCTGACGAGCCTTTCTTGCGCACTTGCAACTCCTCGCACTGTCTCTATCATCGACTCTGGTCGCGCAGCGTTAACTCGGGCATGTGTATCGCAGAAATACGAGCTAGCGTGAGCTATAAGAGGTGTACGCAGGGCTATATACTCGTGTGAGCGGGAGCTGAGATGATCGCGCGAGCGAGCGAGCGGCGCGAAGGAGTCGCGGCACGGTACTGACGGGCCACGCTGCCGGTCGGCAAACCTCATGCCGAGCGCGCGCGCGCCTCTCCCTCCCTACTCTGGGGACGAGATGCCTCCTTCCACCGGGACGTCGCGGATGGAGCGCTTCTGCCCCGCTGCATCCTGTCGCTCGCTGCTGCGATGCCCTCTGCCCTGTGCATATTAGAACGGACTTGTGGCAGCTTTGGCCGTGTGTATTATAATGGCAAGGCAATTTCGTTAGTTATTTGATTGTTCGATGCTCGCGCGTATTATACGCTGCTGTGCATCGTAAACCCACACGGTAAACTTGTAGGTTAATGAGTCGATATAATTAGAGAGGGACTCGTCCCTGCAGAAGCAGCTTTAGGCGCGTGATGCGTTCTAGAAAAGAAAATGAAAGTAAAAGTTGTAATAAGCGGCAATTTGAAGCGTATTAAACGTCGAAGCGTCTAATAGGTTCCGATACCATAATACGTGAAGCCGCGAGTAACGAGTTGATTATGAAAAAAATAATCCAAGTACAACAAAGCTATTCCTTATGCGTGCGATTCATCACAGAATTATCGGATGCTCGTAACATTTTGTCTTTAGTTTGTAGAAAACGAGTTTTGTTCACTTTCGATTAGGAGCTTCTCGATAAACCCATCAACTCTCCGAACGAAAACTACCGCAGAATCGATTAACCGCAATCGAACTGCCATAAAAACTACCGGCGTCGATCAAAGCGGCGATACACAGCTCTGCGCCCGAACAATACGCCGAAATCAACGCGAGCGCGTGAACGAATTATTCAAATATTATTCCCTTATCCGAACTATCGCGTCCCGTTTAGTAATGCGCGCGTCTAAACGCGCCTTTCTACTCTCCATCAGACTCTTCTTCTCGTTTTTTTTTACCTCCGTCATCTGCCGCGTCCCTTTCTCTTTGTCCGCGGGAGAGCTTCGAACGTTAAAATCGAGTGTCAAAATACAGCTCACGGCATTACACCGGATTTTTCGATTCTCAAAAAGAGCGAAGGACTCGCGCACGCGCGCGCGGGTAATCTGTAATAATAGAGGTGTAAAGGCATACAGCCCTCTCGCGGGGTTCGTAATTGCGCTCATGAATTTCAAATTCGACAGTCGGACTCGGATCGTGCTGGCGAAACGCGCATCGCTACCGTGTATCCCGCGTTCTTTTTCGCCTTTGTCATCTCCGGCTGTTTAGGCAGGTTTTTTTACTCGCGCGGACAGATGTGTACCCCAAGCTTTTAGCTGCAGTGCTTTCTTTGACGCGCTCTGCCTGTCTGTCGGTGTGAACTAGTTTCCGGAGTTGATGGACGCGGAAGAGAAATTGTTCGGGATGCGATGAGAGTAAGAATTTTCATCTTCGTTGCGTTCAAAGTTTCAGCGCTTCCTGCGATTATGTTACTATCGAACGATCTCTGATGATGCTCATTTTGAAATTTAAATTTTTCAAGCATTACCCGATCCGGTTGAAATTCATCGAACTCCATACTCGATTATAACGTGTGGGGTATGGTACTTATATTTCCAGAAGCCTCGATTCTCCAACTTATACGGTTTCATCGATAATATGTCATTGAGATCGGCAAGATTGTCATTTCTTTTTTTAGATTTGCAGAACTTTCACCGTCGTGCATCTATATATAATATTCATTGTATACCCGCGTTGAATCAGCCCCGAGAAAAAAACTCCCTCGCAACTGGACGAACTGAATTTTTTCAGAATTTATTTGCATCCACGCGCGGAAACCATATCACAGCGCCGCACAAACGTGCGCCGCGTACAAAAATTGCGCCAGGCATAATGCAAGCGTACGCGCGTATCTCCCGGATTTTTTTAAACCATCGCGGCTCGCGTCGATTTAACCTCGCTTTTATACGCACTAAATTTTCCGTCGCGAATTTCGCAAGTGTTTAACGAAATAACAAAAGCAGCCGCGGCAGCAGCAGCCTCTTGGGTAATTCTCTAATACGATTGGGGTGTATATTTGTATCCCCGCTAATTCATAGATGCACCGGCCATTCTGCCACTGACGTGGCGCAACGGTGAGGAGCACAATCCATTACCGCGAAGAAGAGAGAGAGAGAGAGAGAGAGAGAGAGAGAGAGAGAGAGAGAGAGGCCGTAATGACATAACGTTTACGAGCATTGATCAGAAGAATATAGATATTATCTAAATTGCGAAATTTTTTTCGCCGCCGCATCGCTTCTTTTATGGCTGCTCCTCGAGCGAGGCCTCGTCGCGTCACGCAAAAGTGCGCGGCTAATACTTTTTAAGTAGCAGAATCTCCCTCGAGCGACGGAAATTGCTGGATAATGAATAATTAGCCGATATACTTGGCCGAATCAATGATAGTTGAAGTACAGACCCGGAAGAGCATTAGACCACGAGTTTCGCATCCCAGCGGCGCGGCGGTACCTTTTGAACGCGAACCAATGCGCGAGTGTGTTTAATTATTGATGTTTGTGTACCGATGCCGACGAGTCACAAATATAAGCGAGATTAGGCATAGCGTTGCAGAAATACGAATTCTTATGAATAGCATCAGCAATGAATCGAATCATTTTACTGTGCATCCACTGTATGTTTCACATAGTTTAGGAGGCAGCTTTGTCGGTCTCTAAGTAATATAAACTAGCCGAAATTCGAAATCCCCCTCCGTATATCGTTATATATTTCGTGTATAGCTGCGAACTTACGGACCGTGGCTGCGACTAGAAAGTTATTGTACCAAATCGACGTCGCTAAAGCTCGCTAAAGGGGCCGTAAAAGTCGAGTCGTTTCGCGTAATTTCGCGTTTTTATACGTAATGTATCGCCCGTGCGCTCTCAAGAGAGAGAGAGAGAGAGAGAGAGAGAGAGAGAGAGAGAGAGAGAGA
>QLSS01000065.1:674815-685184 GCA_024372645.1 Trichomalopsis sarcophagae
GAGAGAGAGAGAGAGAGAGAGAGAGAGAGAGAGAGAGAGAGAGAGAGCATGTATTATGCATGCACTGGAGGACGTCGCGCAGACTTTTTTTGGTCCTTCTTTCTTCTGGCCGCGCGAAGAGGTTTATGAACTATGCAAGATGACGGGTAGCCGGAGATAGTTATCTCATTACGGCTCTTATAATTGTTTCCGTCTTATAGGAAGACGAGCGGCTTCGAGTAGCGAACTTTCGTTTCGCTTTTATACGGGCTATTTTTCTGGATCGGAGCCAGGAGATGTTTTTTCACTTTTGAATCTCCTCGAGAATAAACGTATACAGCCGGCACACACACACACACACACACACTCGCTCGCATGTCTAATGGGACGTACGTGATCGGAAAGTCGGTCTTGCGCTAATACCGATCAATTAAATTCCGCAAAACCAACTTTTCCGTCGATCTCCAGCGGCGCATACGAGCATCGCACACGTGTGTTATTCTCATAATCGTCATCCGCGCACGTACACACCTGAGCCTCCGCGGACTTTTCTTTCCTTATAGTACTATGGCTCGGGCTTCTCTCTCATTGTGATTTTACGATGGTTTCACGCGTCGATCGCCGCATGTATGTGAGCGCGCGCAAAGTTCAAAGAATACCGAGGAAGAAAGCGCGGCCGTGAAAGAGAATTTAATGACCAAGTCTCACGTTCCTTTTCGTTTTCTATAATATGTGAGGGAGAAAGACGAGCTTACGCGTGTATGCAAGAAGCTTGTAAATTTCGCGGGCTTTCCATTGTGCGCGGCTCGTGTCTCGCAATTTAATTTACATGAGAAATTTATATAGAATTCGCTGTTGCGGGGAATGAATATTTGAAAATGGCAGTTTTTTTCAGAGTTTCGCTTATTAATTTGTGATAAATTTATGCCCATCGCAATATTCGAAGTATTTTCGGCGAGATCGGCAATATTTGCACGCTAACAAATGAAGTTAATATATATAAATAAACAGCTCGCATTCAATACTGCATGCTGCGCAACAATCAACACCGAACAAAATTTTGCAGAAAAATAAATTCTCGGAATTTGCGCGTGTTCCAACTAACGATCTCGGCATCGTTTTCTCACAGCCCAAAGAGCTGAATTCGGAGAATCGATACAGTCGCGCATCGCGTTTCCGTCTCAAAAGACAGGCGTATATCCTATGCATTTCTCCCGCACATTATAAGCGTATACCGCGTCGCACACCTACGACCGTATACGAAGAATCTCATAGTCGCTTACCAGTCGAGGAAGATCATATAACAATGGGTATATAGCGAGACTCCGGCAGACTCCCCGTGTCGAGGAGACTCGGTGACAAAACTGCAACTTTGATGCGCATTCCAATCGCTAGATCTGTTTCGTCCGTCACGATTCTGATTGTTTGCCTTATGATTGATTGTGACCGAATCAATAAGAACGTTCCCTTCCCTTTATTTGAAAGTTTCGCGTGAATCAATCGACGTTTTAATTTAGCTTCGTTGAACGTTATGCAAATTCCATTATCAGCGCACTGCGCACCATTCCAGAAATGTAGGAGCCAATTTTTTAATTATACCGAACTATGATCGCGCACCACCGACAATTTTCCTTGAAAGCGGGAAGAGCACGTTTATGCACAGCGGATACCTTCGCCGATCGATTTATCGAAGTATCGAGATCAATTATTCTCACGAGCGCGCACGAATATTATAATGCGCGCAAGGCCTTCCTCCCGCGCCGCCATGAGGAAACACTTGCGAGCTCGCTGTAAACAATGGGCCCAAATACTTGGTGCGGAGAGCCCGCGAAGTTGCATCAGATGATGGCGCACGTTTTTATTGAAAAATTTGCGGCGTGACTTCGCGGGGACCGCTAATAAATTAATATACGTATATAGCCGCGAGTGAGAGGATGAGTTGCTTCTCATATCCATCGGGTGAACGTATATATACGTAAATTTGAAGAGACGTAAACACGTCAACAAGTGGCTGCTTGCGAAAGTGAAGAGGAGATTGGATACAGAAAAAAAGCAAACATATGATTATTGTCTCGAGAGTCCCTTGGGATTTCGAAACGAATGACCAATACCATAAAATACGCTATTGTAGCTATTCTATTTTTTTTTAATTTATAACCGAGTTTTACCCTCGGGCGTTAGCGTTCTGTATACGCAGATATATCACGTAGTATACCTTTCGCTGAAACGGACAAATGCGACACTTTGCCTGCACGTGACAAATCTAGTGTGAGTTAATTAACAGACGAATGTCAAAGCCTGACAATCTAGCAAAATTACAAAATTCTACGCGACACAATCGTTGAACTTCGTAGATTTTATATTTCCTCCACACATAAACAAATAGTATACTGTGTACCCTTGGACCTTGACCATAAAGCGTCAAAAGAGTTTTTTTAAATTAGCAAGTAAGACAGCGAGTAAAAGACGAGTGCTGCAATATCCACAAGAGGTCAAAAAGCCCTGCACTTAGCCCTTGGTAAGTAGTAATGTAATGCCCTTTAGTATTTGTATTGCAGGTATTGTTATAGTATATGGGAGACATTTAGCTTTATGAACATGAGTATTATGCGATCTTAGAAACATTTTTAAAGATTGTGATGTACGTACGACAGCGCTATTGTTAATCATTTTATACAATCCATTTGACAAACTAAGGCTCTCAAGCCTCTACTGTAAAGCTGGAAACCGTCGAGTTTACAAGCAAAAAACAGATGACTGCAACTAGAAAAACAAGTACAACATCAATCCCCTATACGTATAGGTACGTGGCTCTCTATGCATATACCCTGTTCCATCGCGCAAGCAGCGAAGATAAAGTGATTCTCGCTGAGAAAATGCAAATTCCACTAATAGCTTTAATGAAGTGCAATCTCAAGAATTCGTGCGGCATCGATCATCCCCGGTTGGGGCTGTAATAAAAATCGTCGTCTCGAGCTGATTCCGATTGATCGGCATCGCCGCGCTCGCGAGCGGCGGAGAAAAGGAGAAAAATGGTTACGATGTCAAACGGCATCTCTTGCCTGGGACTCTCGGATCGGACTTGAGATTATTATTAGTTGCGCAGCTCGAGCGCCGAAGCGATGGAGATAAGGGAAAAATGATTGTGCACGTGAATAATGTTACTGATCCTATTAATAGCGAAGGAAGTACATACAATTGCGTCTGCTGGTCATATTTTAAATAAAATCACTACCTTCTTGTTAATATTTCGGGTTTTTTAATTAAATAACATTTATTGAATTCCCTATTGAAAAACGGAAAATTCAATAATGGAACGCCCGGGATTCAAGGCAAAATTCAATATCAATTTCTCGCGCGAGCCGCCAACAAAGTAGCGCTTTCACATTGCCCTGAAACGATATTTCGCATATTTTTCCGCGTGCTCCTATCGATATAGGTGTATATAGGTATACTGTATAGACGGAGCGCGGAGGAAAAAAAGGAGTGAGCAGCATCGGAGAGCGTGGATCTTCTTCGTCTGCGCTTCAGCAAGTACACACGGAGTCGAGCTCTAGGCCACGATGAGCATGGGAGAACTTGTCACTCTCTACTGACCGAGGCTATCGGTTGCTCTCTTTCTATATCCTGATTTTTAAAATTCTCTGCATTTATCGCTTCTACTTTCCTTTCAAGGTAATTCGTTATTGATAAAAATTATTCTTGAGGAAAATTTACTTTCACGTGCGGGAAGTGAAATAATTCATATAGAGCAAATGAAATACTAGATCATCCGAATAATAGACTAAAGGCGAATTTATTTTTTGGAAAATCAAATCTGTGTTCAGTAGACCCATATAACTGCTCAAAAATTAACCGAGCATATCGACATGTTCTATAATATGTCGTGTAGTAGGTGGCCGGCAAAACAAGTGGCGCGCAAGCTATACTATTATTCTCATCTCAATCTACGCGTGACTATAGCTGATAAGTAGTAGTATACTAGTATGCCTTCTACGCCAGAACTGCCTAGGTCGGCCTGCTTAAACCACTCGTGCTACAACTGCAGTCAAGTCCAAAATCCAAATATCTAGGAAATTGATCTATTGTACAGTAATTGTCCAAAATGAATAAGAATAACAAACTACGGATCCATTTATTTGGAGTGAGATAATAAGAAAACGATATCGATAGTTCGGTAACACGTACAGATTGTGTATGTCAGTTGTATGTTTTTATTGCTTTCGCCTAGAGGAAGCTTTGTATAATAGTAAAATTATGGGTTTCATCAAAAGTTTTAGAAAATACTTTTTGATGTGTGAAAATGTCAAATCAAGTGTTTTTAGAAAATGTCCGTATGGATGTGTGTGTATGTGTATGTACACGGAAAAAATTTTTCAGTAAAATTACTGCAATAGCTGCACGGTAATTTAATTGGGCCGCCGTGTCTTTCCGAAAGTTTTTATCTGACCCAAGATATTATTTATCTTGCTCCACGTAAATTTTACTCAACCGGCATTGTAAATTTGTTGATGTCGAAAATTTTTCCTGTGCTACAAAGGAAATTCATGCGCGGCCATGAGCGTCATCTGCGTCATAACCTCCAAATTTAACCCTGATGTACGCTCATTGAATCCAACGAATTTCTTAGTTCAAAGTGTGTCATATACAAATAACCTTTTATATAATAATAATACAACGTTTAGAATGCGTCACGAATATGTATACAACAAAATATCATAATATAGAGGGTATGGGGAAAAATAAAAAAAGTACCGAAAATGTTACTGTGCCGATAAAGTAAAAAAGTGCTCTAGATGGCGGGGCGTCCGTACGTTACTGTGATAGCACGGTAATTTTGATCCTTAATTTCTATGTAATTTTTATTGTAAAATTCTTTCCGTGTATGTATACCGCAATATTTCTGGAACTACTCCGTCAATATCAATAAAATTTGACGACATGCATATCTATTTTTAGATTCTGAATTCGGGAAAAACAGTAATTTTTTATTTTCTCAACTATTTTGTTTTTTTTTTTTTTCATTTTTTCATTTTTGATTTTTGAAAAACACTATTTTGCGTTTTTTTCAATCATCCCAATATTACAAACAATTTAGCTAAAATGCATTTGAAAGAGAATAAAATTACCTACTTTTCCTTGTTTGGTCCTCGGGATTGACCGCTTTGTTCGGCAAATAAAATTAAAAAGGTAATTTTTTTTAAATTCATATTTCTGAAACTAAACATCATAACCTTACAAAAAAATTATGTCGATTGGTCACGTGCCAAACTATATCCCATTAAAATTTCCCATTAAAGTGATTTGACTACTTATTTTTTCAATAACATCGAAAACTGAAAAAAAAAGTTTTTTTGTGCCTCAATTACGGGCGTAAAAAGACCTTATTGAACTTGAGATTTTGGAAAGAAGTAGATATTTTATGGGTTTTGGCTAAGATTCCATCTAACGGTTTTCAAGTAAAGAGCTAAAATGTAAAAACCGATTTTTCTCAAAACCTTTGCTTTCTCTTATAGGGGTGTTATAGGATTCCTCTTATAGGCTCTTATATGATGCACGTCGTTAAAGACCCTATCTATGAATTTATGTCATACTTGATATTGTAACGAGTTGCCACCACAGTCCAGGATCACGAACGTCGTCGACGAGAGAGAGAGAGAGAGAGAGAGAGAGAGAGAGAGAGAAGTGTGGGGCGCAGTGCATGGGAGAGAGTGCATGTGAGAGTGTATATCATCCATGCGAGGGTGATCCGGCGCACGCGACCTTATCACGTCGATACACGCGTGCAAGCGCGATTATTCTGGCGTAGCGGCGAGTAGCAAAGTTGTTGGCGACTCGCGTATTATTATTTCATTATTGTAACTTCACGTTTATTTCGTGACTAGTGAATATAACCTTAGTCTTTTAATTTTACGTGATTTGTCGTCATTTCAAAACCTCGCTCGCTTATTTCCGATCCCTGTTTCTTCCTGCGAATACCTTATATATCAAAAACCGCCTTATACATTAGCAGGCAGATTATACTTGATATTGAAACAATATTTTATTTATTAAACCTATAAATTTAGTTGGAGGAAGCTACGTGCCAATGAATTGGCAATGGTTTTTACAATTTGTATAATTATCCGAATTCAGTCTAAAATGTATTACGAGGATGGCGGTCAGTCATCCCGAGAGCCAAACGGGGAAAAGTAGGTAATTGTATTCTCTTTTACATGCCTTATAGCTGACTATACCCTGGTAGAAATCTTGACAGGTTGTTGCCCAGTTAATCTCGAATTTATAAAATTACGCCAATTTCTGCTCGCCATTATCTCCAGAAACCTCGTCACTTGACGATGTTAACTACTAAAAAATTCGAGAAAAATCCGTCTAGCGAATGAAATTTAAATTTGTAGGTTATGAACGTTCATCTTATCCTCAACATATAGCCCGTTTTTGTAATTAAAATAATAAATTTTAAAGATTTAATTGATATTTAAGTAAACAATCGAATCGATATTATGTATATTAGCATGACTATATAGTGCAAAATGTCTTGTCTAATATTAGTAAGCACAAAATGTATTCATTGGAACATCCATTGTTGCTTGTCGAGCACAGAAGATGAAAATTTCACATTTGATAATTTTTATTTTCACTTATTGATTAGTTTTTAGCATTTCGAAAAAGAGTATATATCAATAGAGTTTGATTTATAGTTCAGGAGAGGATATAATAATATTATAGAAGCATTAAATTTTTTAATAATTTGTTAGTGCACAGCGTTGTTTTCTTTTATTTGTCAGCATTATCTTTAATAATGCTTTAATAAATAACTCCGATGGTTCCTATACTATAGGTTTAGCTTTCGGCGTAAATTTCGAGGAGCTAGAGTTTCTGGTTGTTCGATTGCGCGTTTCGAACCTTTTTTAACAGTACTTGCTTGGCAGAATAAGTCTAATTCGTCCTGATCTATATTTTGTTGCTGCTGTTGTTGTTGCTGCGAAGGTGGTGACAGTTTCATTTCTGACATCTGACTGCATATTTGGTTTAGGCGCCTTTTTACTTTTCTACGATTTTGTGTAGGCGACGGTGTTTTTATATTCATCTTATTCTGCAAATTGGTTGACAAACTCGAAACTGGGCTGGTCGATGCAACGTTAGTTTTGGAACTCATTTTGGAGGTGTTTATTAGTGATTCTCCAACAAGAACCAATCTTCAACTACTTACAATTGTATCAAACAGCCGTATTTAGACTCACCATAAGATGGGTGGGGTGTCATTGTGGTGGAAGAGGGGTGTCATTTTTGACAGGTGGGGTGTTATATTAGACAAGACATTTTGCACTATAGTCATCCCAATATAAATAATATATATTTAATTGTTGACTAGATAGCATGATTTAAAGATGAATTAAAGTCGAAATAAGATAAAAGTTGACGACTTGGTTCGCTCAAGTAAAATCATGTGTAGTATATGCATATCATATAAATTTTATACAGATAGCGAAGTAAAACTATCAAATATACCCTGGTAGAAATCGCAACCAATTTTAACCCAAAAATAAGCTTATAAGTGTCGAATTAGCTTATCTAAGCGAAGAATATTGGGTTACAATTGTCTAACAGCGACATCATTTTAACGCAAGAATAAGGTTATTTTTGCCCATATTGTTTTTAAAGAAAAGATGTAACCTTAAATGCAAATAATGATGCAGCAAACCAAAAAAGCACGGTAAACATTGATGAGAGTAGGTACAGTTTTCTTACTAGGGGGTTTTTGGGGTCGCTCAGAAGTACCTGGTGCCCAGGGTTATCAGTATCAATGTCGTCTCCTGGAGTTTCATGAAAAATTAATGACATTTTTTGTCGAAACTCGTTGATCGGGGATTTTCGAGGTCGCTGAACACGAATATAGCGACGGCAACGCTCCTCGAGGTACCCGGCGCCAAGGGTTGGCTGTATCAACATCGTCTCCTGGAGTTTCACGGAGAATAACGACATATTTCGTTGAGACTCTTTGATTGGGGATTTTTGAGGTCACTGTATACGAGTAAAGTGACGATAATAGCTTTCTAGGTATCTGGTGTCCAGGGTAGACAGTATCAACATCGTCTTCTGGAATTATCTTAAGTATAGCACCATATCCATGCTCAGTGGCCCCAGAAATCCGTGAGTAACGTATTTTACTTAATTACTATTAAATTCCCATAAAACTCCAGAAGATGACGTTGATACTATTCACCCTGGGTACCAGGTACCTCAGGGAGCGTCGCCGTCGCTATATTCGTGTTCACCGATCTCGAAAACTCCCGAGTAGCAAAACTGGACTTATTTCCATAAATATTGATGGAGTTCTTATTTATTGTCTCTTTCGCTGCACTTTATATAGGTTATAGTCGCATTCGACCCGCATATTAACTCATTATAAGCTTAAAATTGGTTAAAAATTGGGTTATTTTTAACGAAAGAAATAAGGTTATTCTTACTAAGCAAGCCAACGCCTAAGCTAATTCTTCTACCAGGGTAATAAATTGAAGTATTAATTAAATCGAACTGGTTTATTAGCTGGTGATTATGCTAACCTGACTCTGTATGTTTGTCAGAATTTTCAGCAAATTCTGCGCAGAAACTCTCAGCAGAAGCGAATCTTTCTAGACCGAATCTGAGCAAAGCATCTGGGCAGACGTTACTGCAAAAGAACTACGCGACCAGAAATTATGGTGTATTTTCTACCAGGGTAACTGTCAGAATAAATATAACTTTTTTTTCTAAATTGAGAAATAAGAAAAAAAGAATACATCAAACTTTATTGGCATTTATTGCCCGGATTCAGAAGTATTACGGTATCAATACACTCACAGACTCTAGGAGAAAGCAAAAATAAATGCAAATCGATCCAACAAAATACCCATCCCGACCATTAGCATTATCACCAGAGGCAGTAAATCCTGGCAAGCAATGCAGACCGCAATCGCAGTCCCCGATCGTCCGTCTCACACGATTTTAAATAAATATCCGGCGACTTTTCCGCGCGAGCATCTTCCGCAATAAAACCGACGGAGGAGAAAACTTCTCGCTGCTGGCCTCTTCGCATACACAGTATACAGTACACGGCGATGAGATCGCGGCCCACGGCCGAAGCTGGCGTAAAATTTTGCGATCGATTCTCGATGGATTTATAATGCACTCGGTCGCGCTCCTGCTGCCGCCGCTCTGACCTTCCGATCTGATAGGAGATTGAAATATCGCGCGCCGGATTTTCTCCGCGGAGAGAAAACGATCGGACGAGGAGAGCGAGGAAGATGTATATTTCGCGTGTAGAAGATGATCGAGGCGACGGACACCGCTCGAAAGTGTTTCATTGGGATTTCTAGCGTGGATAAGCCTTTAGTGGCCATTGTTCGGTGAGCGATAAATAAAATTAGAGGCCTGGACTTCTACGTAAGCTTGGCTATTCGAGTGCGTGAGAAAATTTTGTCAGGACTCGGGGAAGACTTGTTATGACAGGTATATCGATGTAGATGTGGCGTCAAGTCAACATAAGCGGAAATCACCGCACTGTCCGCGAACTCGGCGAATTCCATTGCGAAACGTAGTACGGCTCCAAGCGCACATCCCGAGGCACCAACCTCGCGGAGGTCAGAGCGCTGCATGCAGGAAACTTCTGGTAAGTAAGAGTATGCTCCGGAATACTTCTGCGCGGACTTAATATCTGGCGCAATTGTCGTCGCGCAGTTCGTATAACAAGATGTAAAAGGAAAATCCATAGAGAGAAATTTTTGCAATTTTCCATTGAGAAACCTCGAAAGTAATACACTCCTCCGGACATCAATACGAGGATTTGCGACACCGCACACGCGGGAGATGCTCATCTTCATGATTCCCCGCCACAACAAAAGACGCGCAGTTTGTCTCTCCCATTACTTATACAGCAGCACAAACACGACGCACAGGATTCCCTTTATAGTACCCGCGCGAGGCGCGCGAAATCGAGTCTATGCAAATGCTCGCCCGGCCAAAATAGTCTATCAGATATACGGCTAGTTTGCATACGCGCCGCAGTCGATGCACAGCCGTGTACAGCGAAGAGTCTAATGAGTAGGCGTTCACTCGCGAGGGGGCAGGATGAATAATTGAGAGTTTGACGAGAGCCATGCAGCGGCTGCGTAAGGTATCGCTCGCGTTGTGCAACGGCTGTGCGGATTTATCGGGGCGTTCGTTATTATCGCACAGACTCAGCAGATTACCTCGAAACGGCAATAAATTCGAATGTCTGAGGAACAAAATTCTGGCTATCCTCGAGTGCGCCCACAGAATTTCGTCATTTTCTGAAAAGATGAATTAGGTACAGCTCTCTTTCTCTCTCTCTCTCTCTCTCTCTCTCTCTCTCTCTCTCTCTCTCTCT